>CAUYLG010067419.1:0-172402 GCA_963573385.1 Cacajao melanocephalus
CAGAGGCAGGCCTCCAGGCAGCTGTAGGGAGACTTAGATTTCCATCTGTGGGACTCCTGAGAGACCACTTTCTCAATTTGTTACAGTAGCTAGTCAGACCTGAGCAGGGCAGGGGAGGGCTCCCCCCACCCCCACTAGGAATCTCCTGGTGACCATCAGATGCTGCTGTTACACTGTTTCTCTAAAATAGTAATTGGCTTGTGACACGATTCTTACACTGTTTCTGTGAAATAGTAATTGGGTGGAGGGGCGGGTGGTGCAGTCTCCTAACAGAATGATCTGAAGCTGCTGATAATAAGCTTCTCCTGATAAAGATGTCAGGCATTGGGCCAAGTGGGCTCAGGTGGTGTTTAACTTGTATTTGACCTCATGGGGACACTGGATTTGTAAGGGGAAAACGCCTCAGGTGAGCCTGCAGGCAAGTCCAATAAACACAGTGTGTGCGCTCCCTTCCCAAATGGCTGGCGGCCACTGTGCATGCAGACAGCCCACCCCAAAGGAGGAATCAGGGAGAAGGGACAGATCCCAGAGAGGTGCCAGCACATAACCCCCCCACTTTTTATTTTTTGAAGTTCTCCTGTCTCAGATTCCCAAGTAGCTGAGACTACAGGTGCCCACCACCACCACGCCCTGCTAAGTTTTTGTACTTTTAGTAGAGACGGGTTTTCACCATGTTGGCCAGGATGGTCTCAAGCTCTTAACCCTGTGATTTGCCCGCCTTGGTTCCCCAAAGTGCTGGGATTATAGGCATGAGCCACTGTGCCTGGCTTGTTGAAGTCTTTCTTCTGAGGAGTCACATTTTTTGCTGCCAGTAACACAGTGTGTGACTCAGATAGGTTCTGAGCTTGGGCAGAGAAGAGGGTGTCATTTGAGGACTCCTTCCCCAGCTGGGATGGCATGAGGCTTACCAGGGGGTGTGATGGCCACTCTGCAACCCTCCCTATCCCTGTCCCCCTGCCCATGACCCTGAACCACCCAGGTTCTGAAGGCAGGGCCGCCACAGCCCCTACCGGTGCCCAGCGGCCACTCAGCCGTCCTCTCTCCCAGAAGGAAAATGACTCAGCCAGTGGTTCCCACCAGCCTGGCAACCCTGGTGACTCAGCCCCCTCTCCTCTACCCAGAAGCACCTTCAAGAAACTGCAATAGGATCTGCACCCTTGGTAAAGGAATGGCTGGGCCTCAGGGGCCACAGTGCTACCACGTGGACACCAGATGGACTCAGAGTCAGAGGCTGGTTGGGAGGAAGCAGAACCCTCTCCAGCTCACAGGCCCAGCTTGCCCTGGAGTGCGAGGTGCCCACCATGCCAACAGGCAATGGGGAGGTCGCTCAGCAGCTACACGGGCCCCTCAAGGACAGCTAGCACTAGCAGGGCAGAAAACACGGGCAGACGAGGGCCGGAGGATAATGGGAAGACACAAAGTGAAGAGGGAGGAGGCCAGGGAGGAGCCTGCACCTTCGTTTCCAGCGTAGGGCCCTGGGTGTCCAAGGCTTGGCCTAGGGTGGCCAGTGACCCCCAAGCATCCGAATGGGCACCTGGTGTCTCAGCACAACTGAAGTCAACACCCCATACCGGCACGGAGGGGCTGCCAGGGGGGTCTGCAAGGGAGACTTTTGTTCTTTGCTCCCCAGAACCTCCCCCACTTCTCCCTGCAGCAAGAGCTGGGGAGATGGCAGCCTGGGACTTGTGGGTAATCCCCTGGAGAGGCCTATCACTCCTCCCCACTGCCAGGTCTGGGTGGGGCTTTATCCTATCCCCAGGGGTGGGGCACAGGACTCAGGCCTAAGTCAATCAGGGCCTTCCTTCACTGCAGCCATGGGTCCAGGGTGAGCATGTGACCTAAGCTTGTTCAATCTTGGTGGATCTGGGCTTTTCTGCTAGGAAAGTGGAACTAAGACACTGCATCCTTCTAAACTGTATTTGATGGAAGCTCAGGGCCCATCCTGCCAGCTGGAGGAGTCGGCCTGCCTGACACTCCGGAGGCCTGACGCACGCCAGAGCCCTCGGGCAGCTTGGCTTTATGTCCAGCTCTTCACCCTCCCCGTATCCACCTCCTTTGCCGTGCTCTCCCACTGTGACCCTGGCCTTGGCCACCAGGCTGGCTTTGGCCAGTGGGATGTGAGCATACAGGACACCAATCCAACCATGAAAACTGCATTAGCGCTTATGTGTGCACCTGGGCCTGTGCTGTGAGAATGTGCCCTGTTTAACCGTCAGAAGGACACCTGCAGAACAGTCACCCCGGCCAACACCTGGATATGTCGGCCAGGATATGTAAGCAATCCCCCCAAACGACCAAAAGAACCACCCAACTGACGCACTGAGTCATGGGGAATAATGAACAGCCATTGCTTTCAGTGGCGGTGGTTACACAGCTGTGTGGCAGCAGCCGGGCAAGCACCTAGCCACTCTGGAATTTCGTTCTTGTTGCTCAGGCTGGAGTGCAAAGGCATGATCTAGGCCCACTGCAACCTCCACCTCTTGGATTCAAGCGATTCTTCTGCCTCAGCCTCCTGAGTAGCTGGGATTACAGGCATATGCCATCACACCCAGCTAATTTTGCATTTTTAATAGAGATGGTGTTTCTCCATATTGGCCAGGCTGGTCTTGAACTCCTGACCTCAGGTGATCCACCCACCTTGGCCTCCCAAAGTGCTGGGATTAAAGGCATGAGCTGCCACATCCGGTGCCCTTAGCCACTATGTGCCCGTTTTCAGTTGAACCACATTGGGTTATGATTAGAAACATTAATCCTAGCAAATGCATTATTTTATCATCAGTCCATAGCTCAGGCACCACAGAGAAGAGTCCAAGGGCCGGAAGCATCGAATTTTAATTCAAAGGTTCTGAGTTCATCTAATGCCTCAGATGGCAAGTTTATAAAACATGCAAGTGCACAGACAGGTGTGAGAGGTAGCTGGAACTATACAGTGTTTGCAACACTAGAGGTGTCTTCTGGCTGCTGTCAGGGGACGCGGAGGTAGGGAAGGCTTGGTGAGGGCCGTGTCTTGTGTCTGCAGCCCAGCCTCCTGCAAAGGGGCGGCCCTGCCCCCCTGCACCCGCGGTGCCAGGCCATGCCCCCCAGGTGCCTCTGGGGCACTGAAGATCTTTTCATAGTACTCGATCAGCAGTTCAGTGAACAGGTTCAAGGGCACGAGGGCACTCAGGGAGGAGGCCCCCTGGGATGGCCAGATCAAATTTAGCCCGAAGATGCAGGCCAGGTTAGAGCTGTTCATTTTGTTGAAAATGCTCTCTTGTGATACCTGGAGGAAATCATACATGAGAAAAGCGGAGTGAACACCAAGGGCCACCCGTGGGGACTGAGAACTCCCTCCTGAACTTTGGAAGGGGCATGTGTAGCGAGAGGAGCCAGCAGCCAGTACAGGGACCCTGTGCGGCCACCTCCCGACTCAGGGCCTCAGTTTTCTTATCTATGACAGGAAGGGTTTGTCCTCGAGGACCCTCTGGCTCTGACCTTGTGTGACAGCCACAATACCCCACCATCTCCTCTTCCACTGCAGCGTCCGGGGGGAGACATTCTTGGGGACGGGCTGTAGCACAGACGGTACGAACTAGGTGACCTCTCTGGCCTCTGTGCTGCGGGTGGCGAACTGGGCATGATGGGGACCAGCCAGTATGTAAGGGTCACTGTGAGGGGGGCCGAGAGTGTAAAGAGCTTGCCTCCCTGAAGGGCTCACTGTCCACCTCGGTCAGCACTTACAGAAACCCCAGGGGGTGGGAGTCATTGCTCCCCATCTAACATGAGGCATCTGTGGCCCAGAGGGTTCAGGAGACTTGCCCAAGGTCCTGTGACCAGCCAGTGGCTCAGGCTGTGTGGGCCCAGATGAGGGCAGGGCCTGTTCTCTTCTGTTTGCCTCCTTACAAGATTCAAGCTGGGGAACCTCAGAGTTAGAAACGGGGATCATCAGGCTGGGAGCAGAGAACTGGAGGTGGACGCGGCCAGGCGTCACCCTCACAGCTCTAGCGAGGATGCCTAGACACGCCCAAGCCCTGCTTCTGTGAGATGGCCAGGGGCCTTTGAGGCTCACCCTTCCTGACACTCCCCCAAGCCCCTTCCAGGTGTGCACCAGCCAGGCCAACAGCAGGCCACCCCTCCCTAAGCCGCAGCCCCCAGGTGCCATTGTGGGGATAACACACCACCACACCCCACCAGGCGCATTCACAACGGTGCTCACGGAGGAGGTGGCTATAGAGATATATCAGTCTCTCCCACTGAAAAAGCAGCAGGGCGGACAGGGTGGCTCACTCCTGTAATCCCAGCACTTTGGGAGGCCAGTGGATCAACCTGAGGTCAGGAGTTTGAGACCAGCCTGGCCAACATGGCGAAAATCTGTCTCTACTAAAAATACAAAAATTCACTAGCTGGATGTGGTGGCTTTCACCTGTAATCCCAGCTTCGCAGGAGGCTGAGGTTGCAGTGAGCTGAGATTGAGCCACTGCACTCCAGCTTGGGCAACAGAGCAAGACTGTCTCAAAAAAAAAAAAAGTAGAAAAATTTTGAGAGGATTAGGAGAACAAATTTTAGTTTTGGGCCTCTGACAATTATATCAAGTGACAGGGAGAAAAAAACTGTTGTAAAACCAAGAGGTGGCATTCTCTGATGGACTCTGGCATGTGACACCTGTTCTGCCCAGGCCCTCCTCTCCCCCACAGTGGGCACTGCCTGCACCCCGCACAGCCTGGGGCAAAGGCTTGGGGAGATGGAGAAGGTTAGATATACAGGGCCGTGGGTCGGGGGGTCGGGGGGTCGGGGTGTTGGTGGTGGACCCATTTGGATGTGTTGAGCCTTCCTCTGTTGACCACACAGGCTTTTGCTCCAAATGCGACCCTGCCCCACAGGGAGAGAGCAGTAAACCCAGGCCCAGAGCAGCGAAGGTTTTCTCTCTCTGTTCATTTGCTTAGCATGGTGTAGAAGATTGAATGGTGGCCCCTCCAAGATAGGCCACCAAGAATCTGTGACTGTGCCCTCATTTGGAAGGAGGATTGTTGCAGCTGTCATTAAGTGAAGGATCTCAAGATGAGATCATTCTGGATCTTCTGGATGGGTCCTAAATGCAATGAGTGGTGGCAGGGGGCCCGAGCTTATGAGGGAAAGGGAGGGAGATTTGAGATGTAGAGAAGGCAGGCAGCCCCGTGGAGGTGGAGGGAGGCAGAGACTGGAGTGCCCAGGAGCTAGGAGAGGCTGGGAAGGATCCGCCCCTAGAGCATCTGTAGGAAGCACAGCCCAGCACACCCAGATTCTGGATGTTTAGAGTGACATGCTAAATTTCCATTGTTTTACAGCACCCACTGTGTGGTCACAAGAACCTGATGGGTGTATCCCCTCCACAGGAACGGTCAGTTCAGTCCACAGTGAGGGCTGGCCATGCATCAGGCTCTGTGCCTGTGGTGGAGACAGCTTCCCACCTCCGAGACTCAGCCGAAGCAGGTGATGACGCAGGGGCAATAACGAAGGTTGTTAGCACTGGCCGAGGGACGGCAGGTACAGGAGCAGGTAGGGCCATGGTGGGCCCTCATGAGGTCCTCAGCAGAGTGGTTGCCTGACCAGGCCTTGGATGAGGTCAAGGCCTGGTCCGTGGCCAAGAAGTGGTATTCCAAGGGCCAAGCAGGGTGTGACCCCAGACCCAGGGCAAGCAGGGGCCTGGTCCATGCAGGCACAGCATGGCGAGAGAGGCCACTGGGCCTCACCCTATGTGCCCCCCTTGCCCACTCACCGCGTGCAGAAAGCCCATGAGGTAGCGGAGGATGACGTAGTTGTGCTCCGGCAGGCTCCGCAGGATCTGGCGGCAGCGGGTGACACGCAGGCTACTCTCCACACCTGGAACGGCATGGGCCTCCCTCCTGAGCTCCAGAGGGGCCGGGGGGCAGTGCTGCGTCCTGGCCCAGGAGGAGGGCAGGGCCGCAGGGAGGAGGATGGCTCTGAGGATGGACCCCGAGTTACTTCCTGGCTGTGTGCCTGCACTCAGCACACCCTCTGTGTGCTTGGCTGTTCTTGCATTTCTATGAAGAAATACCTGAGACGGGGTCATTTACAAGAAAAGGGGTTTGACTGGCTCATGGTTCTGCAAGCTGTAAAACATGGCACTGGCTTCCACTCATGGCAGAAGGTAAAAGGGAAGGAGGCGTGTCACATGGCAAAAACAGGAGCAAGAGACAGTGGGGGGCAGAGGTGCCACACGCTTTTAAACCAGTTCTGGTGAGAACTCACTCACGGCCGAGGCCAGCACCAACCCATGAGGGATCCACCCCCAGGATTCGATCACCTCCGCACCTCCCACGTTGAGGGTTACAACTCAACATGAGCCGCGGTGGGGACTTAGAATCCAAGCCATATCACTTTAATTGTAAGCTCTGTGCCTCTGCTTTATCACCCAGCAACATCACCTTCCAGGAAGCTGCTCAAGCTGAATCACTTTATAAACGGGAACGGTCTAGACCAGACCTGGCCCATTGCCTGTTTTTGCCAATACAGTTTTCTTAGAACACAGCCACGGCTATTACATACATTGCCTATGGCTACTTTTGCCTAAGGGCAGAGTTAAGTCTTTGCAACAGAGACTGCAAAGCCTGAAGTATTTACTATATATTTACTATGTGGCCCTTTACAGAAAAAGTTTGTAACCCTGCTCTAGAATAACTGCCTGCTCGTGATTCTCCGCACCACAAATCCCTCACACGTTGTTGCCGTTGGGGAAGGCAGTGTTCCCCGCGCCAGGGACCTGCTGTAACTGGCCCACACTCTGAGACGCGCCTCCTCTGCCAACTTATAACCACATCCACCATCTTTTGGGTGCTGTTCTTATGATAGTGATTTCTCAAGAGATCTGGTTGTTATGGCTTGGCATAGAGGCTCAGGCCTGTAATCCCAGCACTGTGGGAGGTCTAGGCGGGCAGATCACAAGGTCAGGAGTTCAAGACCAGCCTGATCCATATGGTGAAACTCCATCTCTACTAAAAATGGAAAATTCAGCTGGGTGTGGTGGCAGTCATCTATAGTCCAGGCTACTCAGGAAGCTGAGGCAGGAGAATCGCTTGAACCCGGGAGGCGGAGGTTGCTATGAGCCGAGATTGTGCCACTGTACTCCAGCCTAGGAGACAGAACAAGACTTGACTCTTGTCTCAAAAAAAAAAAATATATCTGGCTGTTTATGTGTGTGGCATGACCTCACCCCATCCTGCTCTTACACTACATAAGATGCCTGCTCCTCCTTCGCCCTCCGCCGTGTATGTAACCTTCCTGAGGCCTCCCATGAAGCCAAGCAGATGCCAACATCCTGCTTCCTATAAAGCCTACAGAACCATGAGCCAATTAAACTTCTTTTCTTTATAAATTACCCAGCCTCAGGTATTTATAGCACCACAGACCCAGTGACAACTAACATCCCACCAGCCACCACCAGCTCTGTCTTTGGCTATCTATCTCTCTTGCCTCCATGGCCACAAAAGCCTTACTGGTTTTGAGTCACATGAATTAGATACACCTTTGGTTAAAAAAACTATTTGGAAACAAACTGGGCAAATAAAAAAAATCTTTAGGGCCTTCTACTGAAATAGTGATTAAAAGCTTTCACCCTTAACAGGTAATCTTAACTTGTATGAAATTATGTCTGAATGTTATAAGATCTGGGTTTACAGCTCGGTGTTTTTTTTCATGCCTGTCATCCCAGCACTTTGGGAGGCCGAGGTGGGCAGAACACTTGAGCCCAGGAGTTTGAAACCAGCCTGGACAACGTGGTGAGACCTCCTCTCCTGTCTTTACTCAAAAATCCTTAAAAATTAGCTGGGTGTGGTAGTGCATGCCTCAGCTACTTGGGAGGCTGAGGTGGCAGGACTGCTTGATCCCAGAGGTCAAGGCTGCCGTGAGCCAAGATCATGTCACTGCACTCCAGCCTGCATGACGGAAGGAAACCCCATCTTACAAAAAATTTTTTTTGTTTGCAGATCTATATGTCTATGCATGTATGTTATGTATACATGAAATTTTTCTCTCTCTGATATTACCAAGTTAATTTATAAAATCCCTTAAAGGAGTTCTATTCAAACTGGCTTCGAGATACATAAGCATTTATATAAATTAAATATTTCTAAAGCTCTCAGAAATATAGAAACTAAACCAAATATTCTTTTCATGTGACTTCAGTAACTGACAATTCAGATTAGTCTGATATTGTTAGTTTATTAAAAACAGCTACATAGGCCAGGTGTAGTGACTCACACCTGTAATCTCAGCACTTTGGGATACTGAGGCAGGCAGATCACCTGAGTTCAAGACCAGCCTGGCCAATATGGTGAAACCCCGTCTCTACAAAAATACAAAACTTAGCTGAGGATGACGGCTGGTGCCTGTAATCCCAGCTACTCAGGAGGCTGAGGCAAGAAAACTGCTTGAGGTGGGAGAATCACTTGAACCCAGGAGGCAGAGCATGCAGTGAGCCAAGATGGCACCAGTGCGCTCCAGCCTCTGTGACTGACAGAGCGAGACTTCATCTCAAAACAAAACCAAAAACAAAACCGCTGCATGCTCTGAGTTATCCGTATTAAGTATAATCCAAGCATACATCTTTATGTAGTTGGGTTGACTAGTCAAGTAGGGTTAAAAATAGGTAACGGGGGTTGGGCCCGGTGGCTCATGCCTATAATCCCAGCACTTTGGGAGGCTGAGGTGGGCGGGTCATCTGAGGTCAGGGGTTTGAGACCAGCCTGGGCAAAATGGTGAAACCCTGTCTCTACTAAAAATACAATTAGCTGGGTGTGGTGGCGCACACCGGTGATCCCAGCTACTCGGGAGGCTGAGGCAGATGGATCCCTTGAGCCTGGGAGGCAGAGGCTGTAATGAGCCAAGATTGGGCCACTGCACTCCAGCCTGGATGACAAAGCAACACTCTATCTAAAAAAAAAAAAAAAAAAAAAAGAAAACCAAAAAAGGGAAATTACTTGAGATGATGACTAGCCTTATTCAGTGTTATGTAAGGCATTACACTGAATAAGAAAGGTCACTTTCTGGCAGGCCCAGGAAACTTAAAATATATTGATTGAGAACCCTGAGAAGAATTCACTCAAATGTACAGATTATACAGGCAAAGTCCAATGGCAATTTTTTTTTTTTTTGAGACAGAGTCTTGCTGTTGCCCAGGCTGGAGTACAATGGTGAGATCTCGGCTCACTGCAACCTCCACCTCCTGGGTTCAAGGATTCTCCCGCCTCAGCCACCCAAGTAGCTGGGATTACAGGCAGTTATCATGCCCTGCTAACTTTTGTATTTTTGTAGAGACAGGGTTTCACCATGTTAGCCAGGCTGTTCTTGAACTCCTGACCTCAGGTGATCCACCCACCCTGGCCTCCCAAAGTGGTGGGATTACCGGCATCAGCCACTGCGCCAGGCCCTGATGGCAAATTTTTGGCGTGGCTTTCTAGCCTCAAGAGGTCTTTAAAAAGTGAATCTGAGATTCTGTATTAAAAGTTCTAGCAAAGCAGACTTAAAAAGAGCCTACATCGGTCAATTCCCATTCCTGCTGCACTTAAATAATCAGGCCAAATCTCATGAGACCAGATGTATTCGTAATTGAGAATCAAAAGGGAAGCAACCGTGGGGAGAAATCATGCTCCAGCGGAAAACAACGCACACGCCTGTGAGTCCTCAGTGCCTCCAATACCTGGCTACAACACTCCCAGCTCACGTCCAGTTTTTCTCCTGCCCTCTGGCTTGGCATGACAAAGAACTAAAACTTGCCCTTTCCCCAAAGCTCCAAAAGCTGATGCTGGAAGACTTGAGAGAAACTTCAAAGAAATCATCACAGCAGATGATGTAGAGACTTGTGTCTCCCGCCGCACAGGCCACTCAAAGTTCACCAGAACACCAATTGTCATCACCAAAGCCGTCTAGATTGCAAACCACAAAATTCCAACCTCATTCTACCATGAGAGGATACTTCAAGCCGACATCTAGGACTCGTCCCAAGTAAATGTTCTCTCAACTACAAAAACGGAAGTTTATGGTTTGTTCAAACCATTAAACTTTGTATTTGTTGACACACAAATGCCCCTTATTAAAGGGCTGACTTAGGTAGTCACCCTACTCCCACCTCCACCGCTGCCTCCTGAAATGAGACACAACTGTTTACCTGGAGTGACCTAGTCACAGCACTGAGACAAGGATTCAGTGCAACATGAGACAATTACCAGCTGAGTTACTGGACTGTTAAGACATCTCGGGGAACGTTTCAGATGGGGGAATGCTGGGGTTCAGAACATTACTCTCACAAAGATGGCACCTGGGCATGTAGGCTATGTTATTAAGCTGAAGGAATCTGAGAAACGGCAGGTGCAGGAAGGGCTCTAACTCCCTCTGCTTGTCTGCAACACATCAGAAAACCTTCTCATGGGAGGGGTCCTCCCTGTGCCCATAGGGAAGGAACACCCTTATCTCTAAAGATGGAGGGATGCCAAAAGGAATTGAACCCCCTTTGTCCATCACATTTCCCATAATTTTCCACTCTTCATCCAACCTGGTACCAAAACATTGAGGCTTAACCACCATGTCTTCAGGTCTTTTCTTTCTCTCTCTCCTCCCTCCCTCCCTTCCAGTCTTTTCTTTCTTTCCCTCCCTCCCTTTTGGAGACAGGGTCTTGCTTTTTTGTCCGGGCTGGAGTACAGTGGTATGACATGGCTCACTGTAGCCTCAAACTCCCAGGCTCAAGCCATCTCCCACCTCGGCCTCCTGAGTAGCCGGGAGTACAGGCACACGCCACCAAGCCCAGCCAATTTTTTAAATCTTTTGTAGAGATGGGGGTCTCACTGTGTTGCCCAGGGTGGTTCAAACTCTTGGGCTCCCAAACTGCTGGGATTATAGCCATGAGCCACTGTGCCCAGACTGGGTCTTTATTATTTTTTAAATTTTCAACTCATGACTACTTTTGTGCCAGTAAAACTTATATTAAACAAACTGGCATGCTTTTCTCCTGTGAATCTGTCTTTTGTTAGAATAACAAGTTACAGGGTTCCCGCCAATGAACCTAAGAAACGAAGACCTGAGTGGTTTTATGGTTCTTTTGAGGCATCACTTTTCTTAGCATTCGCTAGTATTTTGAGAGGCTGTTTGGAGTTGTTTTTCAGTCATCTGTGCTTAGCCACCCTGAGCATCTGACTGATCACAAAGCACCTGTAGGATCACACCCTACAGCTGCTCAGTTCGTATCATATATACTTGGCATCCTACACTGATTTGGGAGAAATGCTGAGAGCCCCTTTCTAGATGAGAGAGCTAAGGGTCTGGGGGCTGGGAGGGGGTACAGGCAGGACTTTGACCAGGATGATGTGCCCCAAATCTAGAAAGCCCTCCATTACCCTGCCTCCCGGTGTAGCTGTACCCGAGAGACTAGCCAAGACAACCCTGACCAAACCCACATCCTCTGCCCTTAGACAGTGTGGCCTGGCTGTGCCTGCTGGGGCAGCCGCAAGGGCTCCCTCTCTTGCCCTGCAGTGCCAGGTGGCAACAGGATGAGGGTGGGTGCATGCCACCTTGGCCACCCTAGAGCCTGACCTTGGGCCAGTAGCTGGGGAACAGTATTTGAAGACCAGGCTCCTCACTCCTGCCCTGAGGCAGCTACTCACAGGTGATCCCGAGAATCTGCTCGTAGGCCTGGAAAGTCAGCAGGGGCTGGGGCAGCTCTCGAAGGAAGGTCTTCAGGATCACGGCAGGGATGTGAATGTCCCCATAGTCGTCAAAGTTCACGGGCTTCCCTGCACACAGAACACAGCACCGCTGAGGTCCGCACCCCGGCCTGGGCACTGCCGCTGCAGAACAAGCTCTGGGACACATGGTGTGAGATGTCCAGATGGGAAGTGCCTGATGCTGTCCCCACCTAGAAATGGGGGTGCTCTGGCCCCATCAGTCCTGATACTGCCCTCACTGCCTCCTCGTGGGCTCCCAGTGGAGGCTGGGGCGGGCTGCTGGCTTCTCTGTGGCATGCTGTTGCTCCCGGCTACAATGCCAGCTCTTTGAGGCCAGGGCCTTGGCAGAGATGACACGGCAGGCCTGAGCTCAGCCCCGTGCGGGCCTGCCGCTCCATGATCAGGTGTGGGAGCGAGCAGGACAGAGGGCAAGTCTTGCCAGTAAGACAGCAGTAGTGTCAGTGCAATATGTCCTCGGCTCAGAGGCCACTGCCCCTGCCTGCAGGTTACAAATGGCAGTTAAGAAAGCCATGCTGAGTCAGTTCGGGGGAGCTGCCAGATAAAATGCCAGCTTCCCTGCACTGCAGGGTATCTCCTGAAAGCACGTGCCCACCTGGTGCAGATGGAGAGAAGCTAAAGGCAAAATGGCATTGTGCGGCCACCTTGTCCCAGCAGGGGCTGGGGGTCTGGACAAAGGGTTCCCCACTCTGGACTACCAGTGGGCTCCTCGGTGGCTCCTGGGCAGCTGCCCCTACCCTGAGTGTTTTCTGGGAGTTGGATGGGTTTCGGGGGTGCTACACTGCCTCCCCTCTGAGGCTCAGGAGCGCTGTGGTCGCTGGCCAGGCAGGTGGCTTGGGGCTCAGGCTGCGGGGCACCCTCACCTTGGTTGTACAGCCTCTGGATCTCACGGACGGTCTGCACGCTGGCGGATCTGCGGAAGAGACCCTCGGTGCGCAGGCCTGCAGGAGAGGAGCTTCTGGGCATCTCATGGATCCCAGCCCATTGGAATTCCAGAACATTCTATGACGCCCCCCTTGCCTGCCACATCACCCACCTGTGCTGGTCTCCATCCCAGCTCTGGCTTTCCCCCACCTTTATTTAGTCCTCAAATCTTTTCCATATTCCCCAACCCACCTGGTTTCCTACCTCTGTGGTCCATGGAAAGGGAAAGCGGAAAGAGACAGATTCTGAACTCAGTCCAGTTCTGCCTACCAGCTGTGTGACCTCAGAGAAGACACTCACCCTCTCTGAGCCTATCTGCCTTGTTTATCTACAGAGTCAGGCCACGAGCTCCTGTCTCCAAGGGCTGCAGAGAGGACTGGACAAGGTGATGCCTGGTACGTGCCTGGCACCCGGGAGGCCTCCAGACATGTGGCTTCCCAGGAGGGCTAGGGCTGAGCTGTCCAGCACAGCCGCCACTAGCTGCACATGAGGGTTTTAATTAAATAAAATTAAAAATCCAGTCACTCAATTACATGAGCCTCATATGAACTGCCCTGTCGGGCTACTGCCACAGGGGCTGGTGGCTGCTGTTTAGACAGTGGAGATATAGGTGATGTCAAGTTCTACTGGGCAATTCTGATAAAGAGGTGACTGTGGGCTGGGCATGGTGGCTCATGCCTGTCATCCCAGCACTTTGGGAGGCCGAGATGGGCAGATCATCTGAGGTCCGGAGTTTGAGACCAGCCTGGCCAACATGGTGATACCCCATCTCTACTAAAAACACAAAAATTAGCCAGGCGTGGTAGCGGACGCCTATAATCCCAGCTATTCAGGAGGCTGAGGCAGGAGAGCTACCTGACCCCAGGAGGCGGAGGTTACAGTGAACTGAGATCGCGCCACTGCACTCCAGCCTGAGTGAACGAGACTCCATCTTGTTGATTGTATCAAAGAAGAAAACTTGTCTCCATTGTCAATTTATACAGAGGGTTTTCAGCGCTTCTAATTGGCTCATGAAGGCAGCAACTCATGTGGTCTTTTTAGGCCTGGGGTGGAGGCAAGGGTTTCCTCTGGCCAGGCCCCTTCTGGCTCCAGAGCCAGGAAGAGAAACAGGCCTGAGCCTGCCCCGGGGAGCCTGCGGTGGATGGTGGGGGTGCCCCGGAACACTAGCACCTAGGACCTAGTGCAAGCATTTGGAGGTCCAAGTCTTCTTGGGACTTGCAAGGCCTGACCTCCCCTTCTCCTCCCCACTTCCTTGAAGCCCCACACACTCATGCACCCCCGTGGCCACGGGCCTCTGCACCTGTGGCTCGGCCTTTCTGCCACCCGGCATGGGCAGCTTCTCCCTGACCTCAGAGCTCCATCGCCAGATGGAAACATGAGAAAGAGCAGCGGCCGAGGGACCACAGGCTGGTGGGGTCTGGGGCCCACGGCACAGAGTCTGTGGTGGAGCTGGGGTCTGCATTAAGGTGTTTGGCCATGTTGGGGAAATTCCCTGAGGAAGCGACCACTGAGCTGAGCTTTAGAGACTGGAGGGGAGCCAGCCCTGCTGGGTGGTGGGGATCAGCGGGGCAAAACCCTAGCTGGAGAAACCACAGGGTAAAGGCACACAGGCTGGGGAGGGGGAAGACCCGGGAGGGGCCGGGAGGGGCCAGGCCACCGGATGGGAAAAGGACTCCCGAACTTCCTGAGGCCTGGCCTTGGCCACCTGGGACAGGAAGAAAAGGTGATCACTCACTACAAGGTTCACTAAAGGAAATGCTGAGTGTCCTTAATCAGACTTTGCGTCTCCTCCCAGGGCCCCACCTAGTAAGTCTCAACACATGCCTGTCCGCTGCAGGCTGAGGGCGGCGTGGGCCCGCTCTAGAGGGTGAATAACGCAATGGTGCCTGCTAAACGGCTTCCAATGCTGTCACTCTCCCCGCCTGCACACCCCTCTCCCCAGGCAAGCCACTGTCATCTTTCCCCGTCCTCAGACCCCTCCCCCTCAGCCTCTTCTCCCTTTCTGAAGCTGAGGGAGCTCCGATCTCTGACCAGCCACACCCTGCATCGAGCCCCTCGGTGTCTGCCACCTGTCACAGATAGAGCTTCATGGGAATGTGCTTCATGAAATAGAAAAAGAACAAAAAAAGAAAAAAAGGATAGCGCTTCCCATCGTCACCACGGCCATGCACCATCTGGTCGCCACGTTCTCACTTCGCCTACCACCTCTCTGTTCCCATTGTCCAGGACCCAGAGGCTCCATGAGCCTTCCTGGCCCAGACGTGGCCTGTGCCTGGTGGCTGGTCCCTCTCCTTTCTGCTGAGTGACTGCTGTGGGCAGAGTTCTGAGATGGCCCCCAGACTCCTGGCCCCTGGGAAACACATACTTGCAGTGTCCCAGGTAGTCAATGAAACACTAAGCGAGGTACTGCTGCGAAGGGGCTTTGCAGACGTAACTCGGGGCCAAGCCAGTCGGCCTTCTTAAGATATGGAGATGATCTTGCATGGGCCTGACTTTTATCCTGTGGCTTCTCCAGCCAGTGGTTTGCCCCCACCGAATCCCCACCACCCAGGCAGGGCTGACTCCCCTCCAGCCTCAATCAGGTGAGTTTTAAAAGGACCCAGGTTCTTTCAGTGACAGAGAATCCAGCCCGGAGAGGTGATTCATGTGAGCTGTGGTCTGCGGGAAGAGGGCCGGGCGTGGCAGGGAAAGGAGTGGGTTCTAGCTGCTGAGTCAGGCCCCAGGCTGACAGGCAAGGAAGTGAGCACCTCACACCGACAACTGCCAAGAACAAGACCAGGCCAATGATCTGAACAAACTTGGACATGGACTCTTCCCCAGTGCCTCCAGGAGGAAGCCCAGTCCGGCCAGCGCCTGGAGTTCAGCCTGCGAGCCCCTGAGCAGAGAACCCAGCCCCCCTGTGCCCAGACTTCTGAGCCACAGAAATGGAGATGATAAATTCGTGTTGTGTGGGCTGGGCGCTGTGACTCATGCCTGTATTCCCAGCACTATGGGAGGCTGAGGCGGGCCAATCACCTGAGGTCAGGAGTTCAAGACCAGCCTGGTCAACATGGCGAAATCCCATCTCTACTAGAAAATACAAAAAAATTAGCTGGGCTTGGTAGCGTATGCCTGTAATCCTAACTACTCGGGAGGCTGAGGCAGGAGAATCGCTTGAACCTGGGAGGTGGGGGTTGCAGTGAGTGGGGACCACGCCATTGCACTCCAGCCTGGGTGACAGAGTGATATCTCAAAAACAACACTAACAAAGGAATTGATACGTTTTTAAAGAGAGGGAGAGACAGACTCTCTGTTGTGGTTTCTGATTTTTAGTCTTTATGCACACCTCTCATGAGCACGACGGAATGGGAAACACTACAATGACATCTGGTCAAAGTAGAGACAGCTCAAAATGACAATCCCCCAGCTAGAGTGGTGGTGTCTCATAGAACATTCTATGATCAGAACACGCCATCTCTGGGGCACACGGGGAACAGGCCACCACGGCCCTGGCAGCAGTGATTCTCACTTCTTGTCTGACACTCACGCATCTGCGCTGCAGCACCCAGGCTGGAGAGCACCCAGCCCACCCAGCACGCCCGCACCGGTGGTCCCAGGTAAGCCTCCCTGGTGCCTGTTCCTCCGTGGGAGGCTCTTTCCCTCCATTAGGGTAAACGCGGCCTCCACACACCTTCTCCACGGACCTCAGTTCTAGCCTCAGGAGCTGCGGACAGCCTACAAGCCTCACCCCACTCCACGTTCCTGGCTGCACCTGCCCCACTGGCAATGTGGGCTGCAAATCAAAGTTGATCCCATCAGAGGAGCCCCCATTTCAAGAGGGCTTCCTACAGACTAGCACCGTCGGAAGTGCTTTGCAGGCAACACCTCATTTAGGGGTCGTAACAATCCTGCGAGTCACATACTGTTTGTTATTAACTCCACCGGACAGATGAGGGAATGGAGGCCCAGAGAGGGTGAGTAACTGGCCCCAGGTCACACAGCTAGTAAACGGGGGAGACAGGATCCAAACCCAGACCATCTGAAGCCAGAGCCCAAACCTGGAGCCACTGTGCTTCAGTCCCTCCCTTCCTGGCCTGTGGGGTGCTCAGGATCCAAGACAAACCACCTAGGGAGGCGCACCCAGCAGCCCTCACGTCACCCAGCTGGAGCTGGCCCTGTCTCACCTCTCTCTCTCAGGTACGTCACTGTGAACCTCAGCACAGGGGGGATGAGTTCGCCTTGATTTTTGTCTTTGAGGCTGAGAAAAGAGAAAAGAAAGTGACAGTTTTTGCCTGAGCTTGATGGGTGATCACAATGAGAAGAGCTGTTGGTCCTCTCCACACCCCTGAGAAAACACAGGACCCAGGCACTGTCCAGGGAGAGGCAGCCTCAGCCCTCAGGAAGTAGAAAGACTGGGGGCCAATAATAAAATGATAGTGCAGTATTTAAAAACTCCATGAGAGGGGTATTTATGATACAAGGAAGACGTGGGGATTGGGGAGGGCTTCCCCAGGAGGCAACTTCAGAGCTGGGTTTTGAGGGATGAGTAGGAGCCTACCAGAGGACAAAAGAAAGAAGGGCATTCTAGACAGGGAAGACATAGCAGGAAGTCCCAGAGATACAAGATGGCTTGGCTGTGAGGGAAGAACCTGAAGCCCTGGACTGGATGCTGATTCAGTTAACAAACATCACTGACAAAAGCCCAGTATGTCATCTGGGTTATCCTGCCTCTTATCGTGCTATTTTGAGACAGAGATTCACATAAAGACATTTTGGCCAGGTGTGGTGGCTCTGCCTGTAATCCCAGCACTTTGGGAGGCCAAGGTGGGCAGATCACTTGAGCCCAGGAGTTCAAGAATAGCCTGGCCAACATGGTGAAACTCTGTCTCTATTAAAAATACAAAAATTAGCCGGGCATGGTGGGATTAATAGATATACCATATCTATTAATATATTAGATGTGGCCAGGCTTAGTAGCTCACGCCTGTAATCCCAGCACTTTGGGAGGCCGAGGCAGGTGGATCACAAGGTCAGGAGTTCGAGACCAGCCTGCACAACATGGTGAAACCCCATTTCTACTAAAAATACAAAAATTAGCCAAGTGTGGTGGCATACAACTGTAATCCTAGCTACTCTGGAGGCTGAGGCAGGAGAATCACTTGAACTGGGAGGCAGAGGTTGCAGTGAGCCGAGATTGCACCGCTGCCCTCCAGCATGGCAACAGAGCGAGACTTCAAATCAAAAATAGATATATATATATTTAATAAATTATATATGCAAATTATATATATCTTTTTATTTGTGGTGACTCTAGTTTTACATCATACATATTTAATATAATACTATTAAATTTTCAATTTTCAGATGATATTACACCACTCTACTTACAGTGTAAGTCTCCCATCCCATCCTTTGCCGCCTTTTTTTTTTTTTTTTTTTTTTTGGAGACAGGGTCTTGCCCTGTGATCTTGGCTAGCTGCAGCCTTGACCTCCTGGGCTCAAGCAATCCTCTCACCTCAGCCTCCCAAGTAGCTAGGACTACAGGCATGTGCCACCATGCCATGCCAGCTAATTTTTTGAATTTTTTGTAGTGACTGAGTTTTGTCATGTTGCCTAGGCTGGTCTTGAACTCCTGAGCTCAAGCAATCCACCTGCCTTGGTTTCCCAAAGTGCTGGGATTACAGGCCACTGTGCTCGGCCCATCTTCTTAATATAATACATCATCCACTGCTCTAACATCTTTTAAGCCTCATACTACTTTTTTCCTTTAAACAGTCAATTCACTTTCAAAGATATTCTTAAAATGAGAAAATCAATTTATTTCCTGTTTACACATATTTGCCATTTTCAACACACTTCATCCCTTTGTAAGGATCCCAATTTCCATTTGGCATTCTACGTTTTAGTTTCTGCTGTGCTTCTCTTCACATTTTGTATAGTGTAGTTCTGCTGAAAATAAATTCAGCTTTTTTGGTTTATCTAAAACAGTTTTTACTGGGCATTTACTTTTAGAAGTTTTTTGCTGGGTATGCAATTTTGATTGAGAAATTTAGCTTTTTTTTCTTTTTCAGTTCAATAGAGATGTTACTCCATCGTTTTCTGGCTTCCACCTTTCCAATGAGAAATCAGCTATAACTTTTTTTTTTTTTTTTTTTGAGATGGAGTCTCACTTTGTTGCCCCAGGCTGGAGTGCAGTGGAGCCATCTCAGCTCACTGCTACCTCCACCCCTCAAGGTTTAGGTGAGTCTCCTGCCTTAGCCTCCCGAGTAGCTGGGATTACAGGTGTGCACCACTATGCCTGGCTGATATTTATGTTTTTGATAGAGATGGGGTTTCACCATGTTGGCCAGGCTGGTCTGGAACTCCTGACCTCAGGTGATCTACCTGCCTCAGCCTCCCAGAGTCCTGGGATTACAGGTGTGAGCTACCACGCCTGGCCAAGAAGTGTTTTCAACAAATGGTGCTGTAATAACATGCAAAGAAGCAAATCAGACCTTGCCTCACAACATATATAAAAATCTACTCAAAATATATCAAAGATCCAAATCTAACAGCTCAATTGTAAAACTCTTAGAAAAAAAACATAGGCATGTCATAACCTTGGATTTGGCAATGGTTTCTTAGATAAAACACCAAAAGCACAAGTGACAAAAGAAAAAAATAGATATGATGGCTCACGCCTGTAATCCCAGCACTTCGGGAGGCTGAGGCAGGTGAATCACAAGGTCAGGAGTTCTAGACCAGCCTGGCCAACATGGTGAAACCCCGTCTCTACTAAAAAGACAAAAAATTAGCCGGGCGTAGTGGCAGGCACCTGTAATTCCAGCTACTCGGGAGGCTGAGGCAGGAGAATTGCTTGAACCTGGGAGGCAGAGGTTGTAGTGAGCCAAGATCAAGCCACTGCACTCCAGCCTGGGTGACAGAGTTGAGACTCTGTCTCCAAAAAAAAAAAAAAAAATTTTTTTTTTGACTTCATCAAAATGTAACTTTTATGCTTCAAAGATACCATCAAAAGGTGTAATGACAACACATAGGATGGGAGAAAACATTTGCAAACCATATATCTGATAAGGGCCTAGGACCTAGAATATATTAACAAATCTTTATAACAATGAAAAGACAGTCTAAATAAAAAATGGGCAAAGGATCTAGTGAATGTATATTTCTCCAAAGAAGTTAAACGAATAGCCAATAAGTACATGAAAAGATGCTCAACACCATTAGCCACCAGAGAAATGCGAAACAGTAATGAACTACACTTGACACCTACTAGGATGGTTATGATGAAAAATAAAAAACAGGCTGGGCACGGTGGCTTACACCTGTAATCCCAGCACTCTGGGAGGCCGAGATGGGTGGATCACCTGAGGTCAGGAGTTTGAGACCAGCCTGGCCAACATGGTGAAACCCCTTCTCTACTAAAAATACAAAAAATTAGCCAGGCATGGTGGCACATGCTTGTAGTCTCAGCTACTTGGGAGGCTGAGACAGGAGAATCACTTGAACCTGGGAGGCAGAGGTTGCAGTGAGCCAAGATCGTGTCACGGTACTCCAGCCTGGGCGACAGAGCAAGACTTTGTCTCAAAATAAAAATAAAAAACAGGGCCAGTCGTGGTGGCTCATGCTTGCAATCCCAGCACTTTGGGAGGCTGAGGTGGTCGGATCAACTGAGGTCAGGAGTTTCAGACCAGCCTGACCAACATGGAGAAACCCTGTTGCTACCAAAGATACAAAATTAGCCAGGCATGGTAGCATATGCCTGTAATCCCAGCTACTCGGGAAGCGGAAGCAGGAAAATCGCTGGAACCCGGGAGGTGGAGGTTGCAGTGAGCCGAGATTGTGCCACTGCACTCCAGCCTGGAAACAAGACTGAAAGTCTCTCAAAAAAGAAAGAAAGAAACAGTAACAAGTATTGGTGACTATGTGGAGAAATTTGAGCCATCACACCTTGCTGATGGGAAAGTAAAATGGTACAAAGACTTTGGAAAACAGTTTGGCAGTTCTCTAAAACTTAAACATAGAGTTACCATGTAACCCAGCAATTCTACTCCTAGACACATACCCAAGAGAACAGAACAGGTATGTTCACACAAAATCTAGCATGTGAATTTTCAGAGCAGCGTTATTCATGATGGCCATAAAGTAGAAACAACTCAAATATTCATCATAAATAAACGGATAAATAAAATCTGGCATATCGATACAATGTTATCATCAACGGCATCATGGATGGGCCTTGAAAACATGCTAAACAAAAAAATCCACGAAAGGCCACATATTGTGTGATTAAATTTTATGAAATGTCCTAAATAGGCAATATTTATAGATATTAAAAGTATTTGCCAGGGCCTGCGGGAAGGAGGAATAGGGAGAGGCTGCTAATGGGTGCAGGGTTTCTTTTTTGCAGTGATGAAAACATTCCAGAATTAGGTAATGGTGTTGATGAACAGCTTTGCGCATATGCAAAAACCCACTGAATGGAGTCATCAGAGAAGGCTTCCTGGAGGAAGGGGTGATGAGGGAGGAAGAAGAGCAGGCAAAGTGCTGGCTACAGGAACCAGCACACCCCGTTGTTAAGCCCCTGTGGTCCTGGAGGGTGAAGAGGGCAGGGTTTCACCTCCAGTAACGGCAAGAAACTGGGACAAGTTAAGAAAAGTCAAACACTGTGAGAATCACTCTTCAGCTCCCACCACCCCTCAGGGGCCGCCCAGAAAGGCAAGGCTGGGCAGGCACCTGCCGTGATCTTGGGACCCTCTGGGGCCCACCGGTGAGAACTCAGCCCTCCAGGACCAGGCCCAGCCAGCAGGCCAGGATTTTCAAGCTATCAAGTGACAGAAAATCCAGAGCTTGGAGAGCGTGGTAGCTCACGCCGGTAATCCCAGCCCTTTGGGAAGCTGAAGTGGATGGGACACCTGATGTTAGGAGTTTGAGAACAGCCTGGCCAACATGGTGAAACCCTGACTCTACTAAAAATACAAAACTTAGCTGGGCGTGGTGGTGGGCATCTGTAGTCCCAGCTACTGGGGAGGCTGAGACCGGAGAATTGCTTGAACCCGGAAGGTGGAGGTTGCAGTGAGCAGAGATAATCATGCCACTGCACTCCAGCCTGGGCGACAGAGCAAGACTGTCTCAAAAAAAAAAAAGCCGGGCACGTGGCTCATGCCTATAATCACAGCACTTTGGGAGGCCGAGTCGGGTGGATTGCCTGAACTTAGGAGTTTGAGACCAGCCTGGGCAACACGGTGAAACTCTGTCTCTACTAAAATACAAAAAAAATTAGCCGGGTGTGGTAGCACATACCCTGTATACCTGTACACCTGTACACCTGTAGTCCCAGCTACTCGAAAGGCTGAGGCAGAAGAACTGCTTGAACCTGGGAGGCAGAGGTTGCAGTTCCAGCCTGAACAACAGAGCAAGACTCCGATTCAAAAGAAAAGAGAAAAGAAAAAAGAAAAGAAAGAAAATGCCGGGGCCAGGCACGGTGGTTCACGCATATAATCCTAGCACTTTGGAAGGCCAAGGCAGGTGGATCACGAGGTCAGGAGATCAAGACCATCCTGGCCAACATGGTGAAACCCCATCTCTACTAAAAACACAAAAATTAGGTGGGCGTGGTGGCATGAGCCTGTAATTCCAGCTACTTGGGAGGCTGAGGCAGGAGAATCACTTGAAGCAGGGAGTCAGAGGTTGCAGCGAGCCGAGATTGGTGACAGAGTGAGAAAATGCCCGAGCTCAGCCATGTCCTGCCCCTCCCAGCCCTAAGGACACATCAGTCTCTTCCCTGTACCCGACCCGCCCCCTAGCTGCCCACACGGCCCTCATGTTTCCAGTTTTCCTCTTCAGGGACGGTAAGCAAAGGCCTCTTGAATCTTTGACTTCCCTTTACTGTATTAACTTAATTAGCTCATTCTAAGGTGATAGCTTTCTGCTGTATGCCTTTGAAGTTAACTCTGCAAATTAACATTTGTGAATAGGTTGTTATGAATTTTAATGACTTTCATTCATTCATAGTCCAAACAAATTACATATCTAGTGCTTCCTTTAAAATGTTTATTGTCATTTTATTATAATCATTGGCAATGAAACAACATAAAATATTAAAGAGGCAACTGCACGGATTTTCTCTCCAAGCGGCTCGTGCAGAGGGTTTTTCAAAGGTGGTTCGGTGTGGCCCACTGTCCCGAAAGCAGCTAAGGACTGGACAGTTACAACTGGCCCTGGATAGGGATGGACTGTGGCAAGGTGACGCTTAAAGCCAACAGCCCCGAGTCAGCATGTTCTGAAAGGCACCTGCTTGCAATGCGGGGCTAAGGGCATCCCTGGTGGCCGTCTAGGAGCCGAGAGGCCTATACCTATGGCTAGCAATCTGCCCACACTTCACTCAGGGAGATGGCTTTTGAAGTCTGTGAGCTGTGCTTGTTTTTTGTTTTTCTTTTCTTTCTTTCTTTTTTTTTTTGAGACAGAGTTTCCCCCTTGTTGCCCAGGCTGGAGTGCAGTGGCACGATCTCAGCTCACTGCAGCCTCCCGCCTCCTGGGTTCAAGCAATTCTCCTGCCTCAGCCTCCCAACAAAACTTAGCAGGGCGTGGTGGCGTGCGCCTATAATCCCAGCTACTCAGGAGGCTGAGGCATGAGAATTGCTTGAACCTGGGAGACAGAGGTTGCAGTGAGCCAAAATGGTGCTACTGCACTCCAGTCTGGGCAATAGAGTGAGACTCCATCTCAATTTAAAAAAAAAAAAAAAATTCTGGCCTGCTGGCTGAGCCTGGTCAAGGAGTGAGTTCTCACCAGTGCCCCCAAGAGGGGCCCAAGGTCACTGCAGGTGCCTGCCCAGCCCAGCCTTCCTGGGCAGCCCCTAAGGGGTGGTGGGAGGCGGAAGAGTGGTTTATAGCTGCACATTCTCAGTGTTTGAAAAAGGAAAAGGAACTACTATTTGGTAGTAAAATGTGTGTTCCAGACATACTTGGGGTACATATTCTATTTCAACATATACTATATTCTCTTGCTCATTCATTGTCAAAGTGCTTACAAAGTATTTCTCCAAATGACAATCCCTTGTGCGTGTGGCTAGTTGGGGAAGGCGAGGGGTGAAACAGAGCTGTGCTGTGCAGTCCAAGAGTCCACAGTCACACGTGACAATTCTAATTTACATTAGTTAAAATGAAATAAAACTAGAAATTCAGCATTTGCACTAGCCAGACGAGATCACTGGCTACCACTCCAGGCCGTGCAGACCTCATCCATCCTGACAGAGTTCCATCCAACAGTGCTGGTCCAGGGACCCACGGTGGGGCACCAATGGTCCTCTTTAGCTGGGATACACCCGAGATGCCCACCCAACTTCACATTTGCACTCCAGGCCCGGCCCTCTCCTGGGCTCAAGCATCCTGAAAGCTCCCTTGCTGGCTCTGGGAACAAGATTTAGACACACTTCCCTCCCCCCAGTCGCATCTGCCCACCATTCACTACCACCTGCTTTATTTTCATTAAGAGCCTTCATGTGGCCCCAATAACTAATTACCATTAACTTGGTAGCTTAAAACAACACAAATGGGCCAGGCATGGTGGCTCATGCCTGTAATCCCAGCACTTTGGGAGGCCAAGACCGGCAGATCACCTGAGATCAGGAGTTTGAGACCAGCCTGGCCGACATGGTGAAACCCCGTCTCTACTAAAAATACAAAAATTAGCCAGGTGTGGTGGCGGGCGCCTGTAATTCCAGTTACTCGGGAGCCTGAGGCAGGAGAACTGCTTGAAACCAGGGGCAGAGGTTGCAGTGCGCTGAGCTCACGTCACTGCACTCCAGCCTGTGTGACAGAGTGAGGGTCTGTCTCAAACAACAACAAAAAAGAAAGAACAAAAAAAAACCACCCCGCAAATGTATTATCTTACAACCGAAGGTGTCAGGAGTCAAAAAGGGGCTGACCCTACTGTGTTCCACCTGGAGGCTCTGGGGAGAATCCATCCTTGCCTCTTTCAGTTTCTAGGGGGGCCTGCTTACCTTGGCTTCTGGCCCCGCACCCTTCCGGCCTCTGCTTCCGCTACCGCATCTCCTCTCTGACTCTGACCCTCCTGCCTCCCTCTTGTAAAGATGCTGGCGATTGCTTCGGGTCCACCAGAGAACCCAGGATAATCCCCCATCCCAAGATCCTTCACTTAATCATTTCTGCAAAGTCCCTTTTGCTGTGCAAAGTGACCTAATTACGGGTTCTGAGAATGAGGGCATGGATTCACTGGGGGCTATGATTCTGTCTCCCACCCTGCCCTCCCTGAGCTCCACCACTCTTGGCCAAGAAAGAAACAGGCAAGTCCCCAGGGCCGAATCCACTTCCTTCTAACCCCAGGAATGGCTCTGCCCTCATGGCTCAGGAAGGGCAGGTAAACAGTGTACCTGCTCCCCTGGCCCAGATGCTGCCAGAGCCTCCTCAGTTCTCAAAATCTTTCAAAATGTTTCAAAATCTACCCTGGGTGGCTGAGGCAGGCAGATCATTTGAGGTTAGGATTTGGAGACCAGCCTGGCCAATGTGGTGAAACCCCATCTCTACTGAAAATACAAAAATTAGCTGGGCATGGTGGTTTGCACCTGTAGTCCCAGCTACTCGGGAAGCTGAGGCAGGAGAATCACTTGGACCCAGTAGGTGGAGGTTGCAGTGAGCCCAGATCATGCCATTGCACTCCAGCCTGGCAACAGAGCAAGACTCCATCTCAAAAAGAAAAAAAAAAAAAAAAAAAAAATCAGACTTTAAAGAAACCAAATCACATGGGAGTTTCTAACAAGAAATGACTGATGAATGCACATGGAAAGGAGTACATTGCTTTCCAGGATCCACCACCATCTCGCTGGGCCCTGGTTTTCCTGAACATGGTATACCTCCAACACGGCCGCCCCCGAGTGGTTGTAGGAGGAAACATCTCCCCATGTGCCATCATTCCAGGTGGCTTGCTGCCTGGCCAATCACCAGGGTAGGGGATTCCAGGAGGGACAGGGAGCTCGCCAGCAACTGGGGGAGCAATCAGAGAAACTCATAGTGGGAGTCTGCTCAGAACAGGGTTGTCATGGGGGAGAACTCTATGTGAGTCTAGAGCATCAGGGAAGGCTTCTCAGAGGAGGAGGTACTACTGAGATGAGTCATAAAATGTGGATGAAGCTGCCTGATAAAACAGGGGGAAGGACGGGGGCACAGAATGACTTACAAGGAATTGTTAAAGACTGCATAACAGGCCAGGCACGGTGGCTCATGCCTGTAATCCTGGCTCTTTGGGAGGCTGAGGTGGGTGGATTGCTTGAGGTCAGGAGTCCGGGACCAGCCAGGCAACATGGCCAAACCCCGTCTCTACTGAACATACAAAAAAATTAGCCAGGCACGGTGGTGTGTGCCTGTAGTCCCAGCTACTCAGGAGGCTGAAGCAGGAGAACAGCATGAACCCAGGAGGTGAAGGTTGCGGTGAGCTGAGTTGGGGCTACTGTACTCCAGCCTGGGCAGCAGAGCAAGATACTGTCCCCGCCACCCTCCCCAAAAAGATTGTATAACAGATATAAGGAAACCAGCTGAGAGAAGAGGTGAGTTCAAGGTTGTGGGAAGTAGAAAAGCTCCTTTTTAAAGTTTCCTTTCTTGTTAGAGAATAAGTGTGTTAATAACTTTGTGAAGCCCTATCCTCTGTAGCTGTTAGACACGCCATGCTTAGAGGAACGTAGTACATTCTATGTCCTTGTACTTTAACCAAGATATCTGTGCGGGACGTGCTCACAGGCATGTCCCAGCTCTCCACTGCTTTTACCTGTTTAGAAAAGTTTTCAGTTGTTAGTCAATTGGGTTTTGGTTTAGATTGTGAGTCTGGCTCCAGACAACGGAGATCAGACACAGCAGGAAGGACGACCCCAAATGCGTAAGGCATAAATTTGTGTTTTCCTTTGTTCATTGTACTCTCGTGGCAAGATGGCTAGTCAGAGTACCCTTCTGCAGTCCAGGAAGTAAAAACTGCTTTGCTGAAAGATCCTTTGTCTCAGTGCTAAATTTTCTTTGTGGCACCAAGCATCTATTTCCAACAAAGGTCACGTGGCTGATGAAGGACAGGCTATGCTGCGGTGACAATGACCCTAAATCTCAGCAGCTGGGCCCAGCACAAGCCTGTCTTCACTATGCCTTATGTCCAGCCTGGGTGTTAGCAGAGTGCACAGTGATGCGGGGATCAGGGACGCAGAGTGACGAGGCACCGTCTCCACCTGACCCGGGCCTGTACATCACCACGAGAGGCCGCTGCCCGTTGGCTCCGGAAGCTTTGTCCTAGCACGATACGCCCCACACCCACACCTAAGCACATCCCATGACCACGCCCTCCCTGAAGGTGGTAGGAGGTGTCCCACTGCATACCTGGAGTGCAGGGAGCAGCAGTGACCGAAGCTGGAGCGGGAGCCTCAGGGATCCCCATCCGCTACCCACGCCTGGTCACCCCCACCAGGCACAGAGCAGCGAGCATTCGACCTCAGTGGCAAGCTCAGGCTTTATCTTTCCCACAGGGTTAAGCTCGGCTGCTGGAGGCAAAGGTCTGGGGAAAATGTCCCTGGACCCGTAAGCGCCCACAGCTTCCAGGGCCCCTGGACATAGGAGCAAACACATCCCTGGTTCACTTACTATTGCAGACTGACGCCAAACTGCTGGGTGGGCAGTGGGGGCCGCGGTGGCGGTGTCTTGGCGGAAGGTGGCGGCCGGCCCTCCTGCAGGCTCTGGAGCTTCTCATCGTATCTGCAGACACAACAGAGGCCGGGCTCTCACCTGGCAGGGGCAGCTGGCAGCCACGGAGGCGCTGGGTGGGGCTGGATGCCCCACAAACATCGGCAGGACACGTGGGCGTCTCAGCCCTCTGGGCACACATGCCACACTGCCAGCTCTCACACACACACACACACAGTCACCATCCCCCATTGCTGTGAACATTCTCACAAGACACAGTAGTCCAACCCCCAGCAAATGTCCAGGCTCTCCTTCAACCCCTGGCCAGCGGCCCTACCCCGGCCAGCAGAACAGCTTCACCTGCTTGCCAGGCGGTCAGTCCTAAGGTGGGCATGACCACCCTCAGCTCTCCAGAGAGTCTGAATTTAAGACAAGAGCTGGCTCCTGAGGCTAATAAGATCTTGTCCCTTTTGTTCATTACTTTATCCCCAGTGCCTGGAAGGGGCTTGCTGCATATTAGATGCTCAATTAAAATATTTGTTGAATGAATGAAGAAACCCATGAAGGCACTCATGGACTCTGAAGAGGATGGAACATTCTGAAGGAGGCGGTTAAAGCCTTTGGGTGAAAACAGCCTCTGTGCTAGTGGCTCACGCCTGTAATCCTAGCACTTTGGAAGGCCAAGACAAGTAGATCACTTGAGGTCAGGTGTTCGAGACCAGCCTAGAGACAGGGTGAAACCCTGTCTCTACCAAAAATACAAAAATTACCTGGGCGTGGTGGTGCACGTCTGTAATCCCAGCTACTCGGGAGGCTCAGGTGGGAGACTCACTGGAACCCAGGAAGCTGAGGTTGCAGTGCGCCGAGATCACACTACAACACTCCAGTCTGGGCAACAGAGTGAGACTCTGTCTCCCAAAAAAAAAAAAAAAAAAACAGCAGGTAACAGTCCTTCCTTAGCACAGCCCAACATGTATTGAGGTCCTACTATGTGCTGGGCACTGTGCATACAGCAATGACCCGGCCACAGGATGAGGAGCACACGAGCATTAGTCAGCAGCTCAGGAGTCAAGACGGCGCAGGCACACGTCCCAGAGGCACCCAACACATCAGGCGGGCGAACAGAGTCAGGGAAGGTCTGCGGAGAAGACGGCACGCTGGGCTGAGCCTGGCCAGCCATGCTGGCGTGAGCCGCTCCCACGGGCGGTTGCTCTTTGTGAGTTCCTCACAGTGCTCCGCGCCCCAGGTGGCTCCCAAGAGATGTTTCCATCCCTCACGAGGGGCCTACCGTGGACGGGTTATTTTGTCTACTTTACAGATTGGGAAACTGAAGCTTGTCCGTGTCTGGTGACATGCCCCAGGTCACAAGCTGGCATGACAGCCAGGATTCAGGACCCCAAGACCCTGCCCTGCTGCTAAGCCAATGGGTCTCAGCTTCCAGTCCTCATAGCACCACTAGGGAGTGTGTGGAGGTGGATAAAATCCAGACTTAGACCCCACCCCCGCCCTGGTCTAGTAAATGCTCAATTAAAAGCATCAGGATTGGACATGTCCTCTGGGGTTCTGCTGTATAGCTATGGAATAGGGTGCTGGCTGCCCACTAAGTTCAGGAGCTCCCAATACCCAAGCCCATGCCCCTCTCCCAAACACTGTCCCCCTCTGACTCACAGGACCCTGCACCCTCAGCACTGCCAGCCACCTGCACATTCAAGAGGCCTTAGCCTGCACCCAGCAGCCCCTGAGAAGCCAGAGCTGGGTGTTTCACAGATGCCATCCATTTTATCCCCAAATTGCGTTCCCATGCAGGAGGACGTGAAGTTACCCTTTGTCACCAGACAAATCACTTCCACCACAGAGCTACTAATAATATATCTTCAGAGCCGTGTCCATGGACTCCCCCAGGTCACTCTAGTGAGGTCTGGGAGTTGGGTCTTGCCAAGGCCCGTGGCAGAGCAGGGATTCTCATCATCCTCCCACGAGCTCCGGGTCCAGTTCACTCTCCTCTGCTTGGCACCAAGAACTCCCGGCCCAAGGAGACCTCCAGCTTCATGTTCACCAACTCCAGCTTGATCACATGGGACTTCCGGCTACCTCCAAATCTCCCAATATTTCACCCTCATGTTTGCAGGAGGGCTTCCCTCTGCTGGAAATGGGCTTCCTGGCCTCTTGAGCTACCCAACCGTCCCTCTGAAACTCACTTTAAGAGCCACCTCTGAGCTGGGTGCGGTGGCTCACGCCTGTAATCTCAGCACTTTGGGAGGCTGAGGGCGGGTGGATTGCCTGAGCTCAGGAGTTCAAGACCAGCCTGAGCAACACAGTGAAAACCCATCTCTACTAAAATACAAAACAATCAGCCGGACGTAGCAGCGTGCGCCTATAGTCCCAGCTACTTGGGACTACTTGGCGGGAGAGCTGCTAGAACCCAGGAGGTGGAGGTTGTGGTGAGCCGAGACTGTGCCACTGCACTCTAGTCTGGGCAACAGAGCAAGACTCTCTCTCTCTGGGGGGAGGGAAAAAAAAGCCACCTCTGGGTCAGGCGCGGTGGCTCATGCCTGTAATCCCAGCACTTTGAGAGGCCGAGGTGGGTGGATCACCTGAGGTTGGGAGTTTGAGACCAGCCTGGCCAACCTGGAGAAATCCTGTCTCTATTAAAAATACAAAAATTAGCCAGGCATGGTGGCACATGCCTGTAGCCCCAGCTACTCAGGAGGCTAAGGCAGAAGAATCGCTTGAACCTGGGAGGCGGAGGTTGCAGTGAGCTGAGATTGTACCATTGCACTTCAGCCTGGGCAACAAGAGCAAAACTCCTTCTCAAAAAACAAAAGCCACCTCCTCCTGAAATCTTCCTGGATTCCCCCTCACACACACAAGTCCCTTCTCCATCTGGGTTCAGTGCCTCCTCTGGCCCTGTCATCACTGATTTGTGGTCCTTACTAGCTTGAGAGTGTCATGTGGTCAGGGACCGCACTTCCTAGACATCTCTACATCCCAGTACCTGGCATGTGACTTGGCTTTTATCTCTACTACCACTGCAAGGCAACCAGCCTCACCTGCATGCACTTTGGCAAGGGCCTACTCCTTCAAAGGAGCCCCTCAGAGAGGGAGACACAAGGGGCAGAGGGAACCCAGGCTAGGGGTCCAGAGACCCAGGCTGGATCTGGCCCCATGCTGCACTGGTTGTGTGGCACGCACCTTCCTGGGCAGCCTCTACTCATCTGGTCCTACATTTAAGCCTCGTAGCAGACAGACCAATTAAGCTTCCAGCATTCAGCAGACAGGTCCCTTTCTAGCACACCTGTCACGTCCCTGAGAACATTTTATTCTGTACGCAGCGTTATTCACACGTCTGGGAAATTCCCCTAATTTTCTGCTCAAAAGCAAAAACGGTAAACACCAAGGCAACAAACGGCAGTTGCCACACAAGGGCTTATTTTTTAAATCAGTTTTGCAACGGTGGGCGAGGAGAAACATCCCGTCCTGTATACGGCCTCTGCAATTTCATTTCTCTGAGTCAGCAGTTAGCACCTTTTGCTGCGTATCTTTGCCGATGCCGCAGATTTCTGAGCCAAGTCTAGCCAAGCACGCATTTGGAAATGAAGCCTTCAGCATTCACGGGATTGAACCAAGACCTTTGGAAGTACAAAGATGTATTTACGTGGCCTCTGGGGTCTAACAGGCACTCACCGCAGAACTTCAGGGGGGATGATCAGCTGATCGTATTTAAGGTGTTCACGGAGGTCACTCAGGTTGTTGAAATAGGTGACTTTTTTCCCAAACTTGTGACTAAGAAAGCGGAAGCAAGAGAATAAAAAACAATCAGGCGCCAGCAGAGAGGCCGGGGGCTGCAGGGAGGGAGGGGAAGTTGGCAGCAGAACAATGCAGGCATTTTTCATATTAAGAAAATGTAAATGCTGACACCACTTAAAACCCGAACATAACAAGAGCAGCGCACGCCGGGAGATATTTTGCTTTCATGAGACCTCCAATGCACCAAACACTCTGGAGAGGCTCATCTGCATAAAAATAAATATCTGCCTCCAATTTAAATCTGCCCTGAATTTGCATAGACATAGGAGACAGCGAGCAAGTGCCCAGAAGCGCTTTTGGGGGATGCAGGCTGGGCGGGGCAGGAAGCCACTGGCACAGAGCAGCTCTGAGGGTGGAGCCTGCCCCAGGGTAGCCCCAGCTGCTAGTGGTTTTGGGGTCAGTGGTGGCCTCACATTTGGCCACCTCTTCTAAGGGCCAGGACCAACAAGGGTCTCCAGGTTTGTCTCCAGGATAGTCTCTGAGACCCCAGGGAACAGCACAGCCTCAAGGCCAGATGCTGGCCAGGTGCAGCCATTCCGTCCTCTCCCTCCCCTTGTGCCCCAGGAAAATTCACTCCTTCTCAGGGCCTGGATCTGAAAGCGGGGGTTCTCCCACTGAAGTGAGGGCAGAAGACAACGCAAGGCTATGTGTACGTCTGGTCCACTGCCTGATGCCCGGTGGACACGCTCGCTGTGATGATTCCTATCAGCAACAAGGCTCAGCATGAATTGCAAAGTGGGGATCACTGACAGAAGGACGTCAGCACACCTTTACACAGGAGCCTGCAATCCTCATGTTATGACAGTCTAGGTGTGGTTTTTGCCATAAATATATCATTCGAGTTTTAGTTTGTAGGACAGTATTATTTCCTTATTGCATATCTTTAAGAGATACAACTCCCCCCCCACCCAGATGAAGTGTCACTGTGTTGCCCAGGCTGGAGTGCAGTGGCATGATCCTGGCTCACTGCAACCTCTGCCTCCCAGGTTTAAGTGATTCTCCTGCCTCAGCCTCCCAAGTAGCTGGGATTATAGGCACAGGTCACCATGCCCGGCTAAGTTTTGAATTTTTAGTAGAGACGCGGTTTCGCCATGTTGGCCAGGCTGGTCTTAAACTCCTGACCTTGTGATCCACTGCCGTACCCGGCCAAGATATACAACTATTAATGTGGGTAAAGAACTGTATCGTTACCGGAAAAGGAAAGTTATGTTCTCTGCCAAACCGAAGATATTTTATGTTATTTTTATGGCATTTTGAAAGCCTTGAAATAAGTATTCACATATTTTCAATGTTGTTTAGTTTGTGAAATCAAAATAATTCAAGTTACCATTGCAAAAACAAAAAATACAAAGATCATAGGCTGGACGTGGTGGCTCATGCCTGTAATCCCAGCACTTTGGGAGGCTGAGGCGGAAGGATCACAAGGTCAGGAGTTCAAGACCAGCCTGACCAACATGGTGAAACTCCATCTCTACTAAAAATACAAAAATTAGCTGGGTGTGGTGGCACATGCCTGTAATACCAGTTACTCAGGAGGCTGAGGCAGGAGAATCACTTGAACCGGGAGGCAGAGGTTACAGTGAGCCAAGATCACACCACTGCACTCCAGCCTGGGCAACAGAGCGACTCTGTTTCAACAAAAAACCAACCAAACAAAGAAACAAAAAAACCCAGAGATCATGGCAGGTAGGAGGGACAGCTGCCCCAGCGCTCACCCCAGTGCCAACGCCAGGTGATTCCTAAAGGAGACCCAAGGGAGGCTGAGCTGTGCAGACTGGCTCCCTCTAGTGGACGAGGGAGAATTGAACCCAGGTGCTGGGACCCCCCAGTCACCCGTGGGGCGTTCGGGGACTTTTGCCAGGTTTCTGCATTCAAGGACGCTGGCAGGTAGGAAGCCAAGAAACCCAGGCGAAAGGCTGGGGCTGCAGAATAGCCACCAAAGTGTGGTGTGCCCTTCACCCCAAGGACAAGGAGAGGGAGGAAAGTGGGGCCTGCCTTAGTCCCTGCAGCCCAGCCCCTGCGGGAGTGTCCTCACCGCCTGCCCACTTAGACTCCACAGGACTGTGAGACAGTCTGTCCTCTGCCAGAAGGATGCCGGAGGGTCTCCCCAGGGCTGTGAAGTGCTATCAACATCCTGCGTGATGGGCAGGAGGAACCCACTAAGGGCAAAGGGAGTCTTGCCCCTCTGCAGGAACCATTTGCGGGACATTCACAGGGACAGAGGTGCCAGCTTCAGAGCTGCAGGGAGGCCTCCCTTGCCCAGCCCCTCACCTTCCTCTCTGCGGCCTCCCCGACCCCTCCTGCAGGCCAGGCTCTGCCAAACATGGACTCTAGGGGCAGGCGCAGCCAGGACCCTGCCACTTGCCTCTCACTCCGGGAAAGGATCCCCAGGCCAGCTCAGCCAGGTGCTCCCAACGCGGTGTGCGGCGGTGGAATCACTGGGGTTCTTGTTAGAGCTGCAGCCGCATGCACCACCTGCGGGGGTCTGAGTCAGGAGGTCTGGGTGAGACCCAGGGCCCTCCTGTGTGTGGGCTCCTCCAAATGAGGTCTTGGGGCACAGAGAGGTTATGTGGCTGCTCAAGACCTCACAGGCAGCGGAGTCCAGTCCCGGCTCCAGACCCCAGCCGGGTTCCTGTGGTCCTCTCCCGGCAGCTGCTTATCTCCAGGAACGAGGCAGGATGAGAGGTAGAACCACACAGGCTCAGGCTGGAGGATCCCAGCCACGCCCCTCATCCTCGTGCGAACTCAGGTGTAACCTCTCTGAGCATCAACCTCTTCTTTGAAATGGGGAAAATGTGGCTGACTTCACAGCGCAGTTTTGCGGTGTCTGGCACATAAGCATACATAAGGTGCATACAGTATTGGAATGAGATTAATCACAAAAGGGGAGTTTAAAAAGATTTTTTTTTTTGAGGTAGAATTTCGCTCTTGTCGCCAGGCCGGAATGCAATGGCGCCATCTTGGCTCACTGCAACGTCTGGTCCCAGGTTCAAGCGATTCTCCTGCCTCAGCCTCTCAAGTAGCTGGGATTACAGGCGCCCACCACCACACCTGGCTAACTTTTTGTATTTTTGGTAGAGATGGGGTTTTGCCAGGCTGGTCTTCAACTCCTGACCTCAGGTGATCCGCCCACCTCAGCCTCCCAAAGTGCTGGGGTTTCAGGCGTGGTGGCTCATGCCTGTAATCCCAGCACTTTGGGAGGCCAAGGCTGGAGGATTGCTTGAGCTTAGGAATTTGAGACAAGCTTGGGTAACATAGCAAAACCCTGTGTCTACTAAAAATACAAAATTTAGCTGGGCATAGTGGCGTCCCTGTAGTCCCAGCTGCTCAGAAGGCTGAGGTGGGAGGATCACCTGAGCCCAAGAAGTCGAGGCTGCAGTGAGCCGTGATCGCACCGCTGCACTCCAGCCTGGGCAACAGACTGAGACCCTGTCTCAAAGCAAAGAAACAAAATAAAAAAACAACAACAAACACAAAAACACAGGACTTCCAGCAGCTAACACTGAGTATCTGCTCGTGCCTGGCAGGTCCTATGGAGCTGATATGGTGGCTCAATCCTATAATCCCAACACTTTAGGAGGCTCAGAAAGGAGGATCACTTGAGGCCAGGAGTTCCAGACCAGCCTGGGCAACATAGAGAGACCCTGTCTCAACACATAATTGTTTTAAATTAGCTGGGCACAGTGGTGCACACCTGTAATCCCAGCTATGTGAGAGGCTGAGGTGGGAGGATCACTTGAGCCCAGGAGGTTAAGGCTGCAGTGAGCCACTGCACGCCAGCCTGGGTGATGGAGCAAGAACTTGTGACAAAAAGAAAGAAGAAAGGCAGACAAATAAACACTTTATGGCTATCAAGTCAGCGAATTATTGTGACAATGGAATGACTTAAGCAGCCTTGTCAGCCACATGGGGAAACTGAGGCAGCCAGGGGTTGCCTCTCTTGTTGAGAGTAATGGATGGCGAGGGGCAGAGGAGTCGAGCCCAGGCAGCCTGGTGCCATCACCACCACCCCGTCCAGCTGCCACGTGGAAAGCTGGAGCAGGTGAACTTTTTTTTTTCTTTTTTTTTGAAAGAGTCTTACTCTTGTTGCCCAGGCTGGAGTGGAATGGCACAATCTTGTCTCACTGGAACCTCTGCCTCCCGCATTCCAGTGATTCTCCTGCCCCAACCTCCCAAGTTGGGATTACAGGCGTGTGCCACCATGCCTGGCTAATTTTTGTATTTTTAGTAGAGATGAGATTTCACCATGTTGGTCAGGCTGGTCACGAACTCCTGACCTCAAGTGATCCCCTCATCTCGCCCTCCCAAAGTGCTGGGATTACAGGCATGAGCCACCGCACCTGGCCGAGCAGGTGAACTTTTTTCCCCAAGAACTGGAGAGGTTTCTAGAACTCTAAGAACAATAAAATCTCACTCTGTCGCCTAGGCTGGAGTGCAGTGGGGCCATCTCAGCTCACTGCAATCTCTGCCTCTTGAATTCAAGCAATCCTCCCATCTCAACCTCCTGAATAGCTGCGACTAAAGTGTGCAACACCACGCCTGGTTGATTTTTGTATGTTTTGTAGAGACGGGGTTCCGCCATGTTACCCAGGCAGGTCTTGAACTCCTGGGCTCCAGTGACCCACCTGCCTTGGCCTCCCAAAGTTTTGGGAAGACAGGCGTGAGCCACCATGCGTGGTCCTCTAAGGACTTTTCTAAGGTAAGTGACAGGACTAGCTTTTTTCTATGTCAAATATGTCACATGTCACATAGGGCGCCAGAATGCTGGGCCTGGTTAAACAGGAACAAGGCAGGGCGCGGTGGCTCACGCTTGTAATCCCAGCACTTTGGGAGGCTGAGGCGGCAGATCACGAGGTCAGAGTTCGAGACTAGCCTGCTCAATATGATGAAACCCCATTTCTACTAAAAACTACAAAAATTAGCTGAGTGTGATGGTGCATGCCTGTAGTCCCAGCTGCTCAGGAGGCTGAGGCAGGAGAATCGCTTGAACCCAGGAGGTAGAGGCTGCAGTGAGCCGAGATCGTACCACTGCACTCCAGCCTGGGCAACAGAGACTCCGTCTTAAAAAAAAAAAAAAACTAACAAACACAAACAAAATCTCACCTTCCAATAAGGGAATGTCATGGCATAGGCAGTAGATGAGGAAAACTGGCAGGAAATTCTAGTGACATGAAAGGAGCTCTTTGGCCACAAAAGTCTCCCTATATTAAGCAGGAGCTGACTCGAGTCTGCTGCTCTGGGCATTCTCCCAGTGTGTCTCAGGGCCACAACGTTCAGTCCCTGGAATGACAGTGCTGGCAGCTGGTAAGAAAAGAAAGGCTCCAAGCTGCCTGGCAGAGCAGTTCTCTCTTTTTGTTTTGAGACAGGGTCTTGCTCTGTTGCCCAGGCTGAAATGCAATGGCACAAACATGGTTCACTGCAGCCTTGAACTCCTGGATTCAAGCAATCCTCCCGCTTCAGCCTCCCATGTAGCTGAAACCACAGGCACATGCTACCACATCTGGCTAATTATTTAAGTTTTTTTTTTTTTTTGAGACTTAGTCTCACACTGTCGCCCAGGCTGGAGTGCAATGGCGTGATCTCAGCTCACTGCAACCTCTGCCTCCCAGGTTCAAGTGATTGTCCTGCCTCAGCCTCCCGAGTAGCTGGGATTACAGGCGCGCACCACCACGGCCAGCTAATTTTTACAATTTTAGTAGAGATGGGGTTTCACCATGTTGGCCAGGCTGGTCTCAAACTCCTGACCTCATGATCCACCACCCCCTCCAGCCTCCCAGAATGCTGAGATTACAGGTGTGAGCCACTGCACCTGGCCTGTTTTTAAATTTCTTATAGAGGTGGGGCTCAGTTTCTTGCCCAGATCAAACTCCTGGGCTCAAGTGATCCTCCTGCCTTGGCCCCCCTGACCTGTCAGGATTACTGGCAGGAGCTACTGCACCTGGCTGCCAAGTAGCTCTCGATGTGCCCCAAGAACCAGTGCTTGCCAACATTCCTCCAAGTGCCAGGCACAGTAAGAGACAAAGGGACACAGGGACAAGAGTAGGATGGGGCAGTGTAGCCTTGGGGCGTCAGCCGGGTGGTGTGGAGACACACAGGTGCCTGAGAGCCTGAGCTGTCTGTGCTCCTGGGGGGTCGAAATGCTTCTCAGGGATCGATGGGAAAATGGGAAGGAGACAGTGTGGACTCCGAGGTCCCAGCTGGCATTGCAGCTCTGTCCGAGTCCTTCCTGTACAGGGAGCATCACACCCACATGCACGGAGGCTGTGGGAGATAAGGAAGAGACCCTTGCCAGCAGCAGCCTCAGAACCACGTGGGTGGGCTTCAGCAGGTGGAAGGAGCTGAGGGGGGAGATGGCAAAGGCCTGTGGGATTTGAACATCAGGCTGGGCACAGTGGGTCATGCTTGTAATCCAAGCACTTTGGGAGGCTGAGGTGAGTGGATCATGAAGTCAGGAGTTCGAGACCAGCCTGGCCAACATGGTGAAACCCCGTCTCTACTAAAAGCACAAAAAAAATTAGCTGGGCATGGTGGCACGCGCCTGTAGTCCCAGCCAGTTGGGAGGCTGAGGCAGAAGAATCGCTTGAACCTGGGAAGCACAAGTTGCAGTGAGCAGAGATCGCGCCACTGCCCTCCAGCTTGGGCAACAGAGTGAGACTCCAGCTCAAAAAAAAAAAAAAAGAGCAATTGGAACATCTAGGGAAGAATGACGATCCCTCCAGGGATATGCCTCCCTATGCCCAAATGCTTCCTCCCAGGGAGGCCCTCCACGAGTCCTCCCACCCCTCTCACACAGAGGCAATGACCTCACCTGAGCATCCTGACCCGCCTCGTACACACCTGGGCCCCCCTGCACTGAGCCCCTCCCTCACCTGCAGAACTCACCCAGGCGGGGCCAGGGCCACTACGCAGGAACCATGTCTGTCGGTCTCTTCCCCACCCCAGCCCCATCATGGGGCTCTGTGCACACAGTTTGTGCCTGATGTATACCGCCAAAATGGAAGAAAGCAGAAGATGCCCATGTGACCCAGGCAGAGCCTCCCAGGCCTCACCAGCCCCTTGAGCTCTTGCTTCCCAATACTGAGGCAGAAATCATTCAGCAGGATGAGTCTAAATACGGGAGAGGCTGACTGACATCGCCACGTGTACAGGTTGTGGCTGCCTCTCTTTCGGCTGCTCCTTAGGGTTGCTATGCACTAAAGGCTTAATTCAGCAGGCTTGGGGTGTCCAAGCCCTGCATGCTCCAAAGAGAAGCCTGGCTGTGGGCGACCTGCTCCTGGGTGGAAAGCTCTCAGCCCCTGGACGTGTCTGCCTGGTGAGGTGTTTGCACACCTGCAGCCTTGGGCCAATGCCACAGAGTTTACCCCAACAATATGATTCGGGGTAGGGGCCTTGGGCTATGTTCGTCTCATCTCAGAAGGGGCTGGAGACTGAGTGACTGAGGTCAGCCGGGTACATGACCGACGGGTAACAAAACCCTGGGCACCAAGGCTGGGCGAGCTGTCCAGGCCCTCCAGGCTCCCTCTTCCATTACACACTCTTGCTGGGAGAATCGAGCGTTGTCTGCATGAATCCGCCCGGAGAGGGCAGCTGGGAGCTTGTGCTCGGTCCTCCTGGACTCAGCCCCATGTGCCTTTCGAAAACCTTTGCGGACTTAAATCTGTGCCCTGTCTCTATAACAGACCACAACAGTGAAGATAAGAGTCCCTCTAGAAAATCACGGGACCTGACCAGGTATGGTGGTTCATGCCTGTAATCCCAGCACTCTGGGAGGCCGAAGCGGGTAGATCATGAGGTCAGGAGTTCAAGACCAGCCTAGCCAAGATGGTGAAACCCCGATTCTATAAAAAACACAAAAATTAGCTGGGCGTGGTGGCAGGTGCCTATAATTCTAGCTACTTGGGAGGCTGAGGCAGGAGAATCGCTTCAACCTGGGAGGTGGAGGCTGTGGTGAGCCAAGATCTAGCCATTGCACTCCAACCTGGGCAACAAGAGTGTGTCTCAAAAAAAAAAAAAAAAAAGGAAAAAAGGAACTCTCTGAGCCTGAGGGTGGTTCCACAGTGTGGGGGCTCAGGCCAATGGGGGATTTTAAATACCAGGTGCAAACCCCACAGGTGTCACAGGCCAGAACTCCTGTCCATGACCTGGGCGGGCCTTGTGACCCACCGCAGACCCCCGGGCACCCTGGAGATGGGCCCTCCGTGGTGCATGGATAGGGAAGGCCACCTCATGGACACTGAGGCGGGAAACCTCCAACCCCAGTGGGGTCCTCTCCCAGAGCAACGCGTACCTGATGAGGGGTTTGAAGAGGTTCCACAGGACCTTGATGAAGCTGGTGGGGTGTACCACATAGAGGGCCTTCAAGTTCTTCTTGTATCTGAGGAGGGAAGTAGGGGATGACTTCAGGCTGCCAGGCTCTGAGAGACACCCCAAGCCCAATAATCACAAAGCGGCAGCCTCCACTGTGAGTCTCAGCATGTTACTTCTCTCAACAGGATCGACTTAGGGACATCCAACAAAGGAGGACATAAACTCGGGGAAAATCAGGACCCACTGCCCCCACCAGGCATGCCTGCAGCACTTCACAGTGTGCAGAGGCACACGTGCAGGTCGGAGCCCTGTTTATAGGCGTTCACTCATACCAGGGTGGGGTGGGGGGTCTGGAGCATGACCTGGGGGCAATTTGGCAACAGCTCTCAGAATTAAAACAACACAGAGCCTCTCAGCCCATGCCTCCCCTGCCAGAAGCTGACCCAGGCTAGAAGGAGCTCACCATGTTGGTTATGATGGCAAAAAACCCGGCAATAACCTCAACATCAGCTGGCCAGAGGCTGGTTCAATGAAATACAGCCTCCCACACAACGGAACACGACGTTAGCTTCCCTCTCTCCCTCCTTCCCAGTCTCCACGCTTCCTTCCTTCCTGAATCTTTCAGTCCAAAGCCATCAGGTTGCGCAAGAAAGGTGGGCAGCGGGCGGGGTGGGGACAGGGGCAGCTGTCATGCTGGGGCCCCAGAGGGTGAGTGGGGGACAGTGTGTCCCGCTGGGGAGACACAGCCCAGGAGGGGGGAAGGGGCATCCACACGGCCCGTGTGGGGTCATCTGCGGGCCGCCAAAGCCAACTCTCTTACCCACACACATGGGCTGATTGTCAAAATGTCAGGAATTTTTGGAAGCCAGTTGTGGAAAAGAGCCATTGTTAAATATGAAGTACTGTAAACTTACAATGAAATAAGTTATATTAAGCACAAAGTTAAGAAAAATTCAAAACTACCATTTCCTAATTCTTCTGCTACATGTATGTATGACTCTGTACGCTCTGAGGTTCTTTTATTCTCTTCTGTACCTGCACAGTAGACATCTGTACAATGGTGGTGACCACCCATCTCTTCCCGACTCTGTGTTCAGGGACATCACACTGGTAGCTAGAAACTGGCTAGGATGGCAGGATTCACACCATGGAAATATGAAAATGATACTAGCCACCCTGCCAGGGGGGAGCCCTGTGGTGTAGGAACTGGTGTGAATGCATGGCTCCCAATTGTGCAGATGGATATAAACATAAATCCTGATGGTGATGTGTGTATGTATGTGTGTGCAGGTGTATGTATGTATATGTAAGGGTATGTGTGTGTGTACGTAGGGGTGTGTATATGTGTATGTAGGTGTATGTAGATGTATGTATATGTAAGTCTGTGTACGTATAGGTGTATACGTAGGTGTAAGTGTACATGTGTGTAGGGGTGTGTGTGTATATACAGGTGTATGTGTATGACAGTGTGTGGTGTATGTAGGTGTATGTATGTAGGTGTGTGTAGGTGTGTGTAGGCATGTGTAAGTGTATGTAGGTGTGTGTAAGTATATGTAGGTGTATGTGTGTAGGTGTATGTAAGTGTGTGGTGTGCGTAGGTGTAAGTATATGTAGGTGTAGGTAGATGTGTATAGGTGTAAGTATATGTAAGTGTATGTAAGTGTGTGTAAGTGTGTAAGTGTATGTAAGGATAAGTATGTAAGTGTGTGTAGATGTATGAAGGTGTACATAAGTGTACATAGGTGTGTGGAGGTGTAAGTGTAAGTGTATGTGTATGTGCTCATAGGTGTGTGTAGGGGTAAGCGTGTGTAGGTGTTTGTAGGTGTGTAGGTGTAAGTGCCATGTGTATGCATGTGTATGTGCATGTAAGTATATGTAGGTGTGTGTATTTGTGTGTATGTAGGTGTAAGTGGTATGTGTATGCATGTGTATGTGTGTGCAAGTGTATGTGTATGTAGGTGTTTGTGTATGTTGTGTGTGTGTAGGGGTATGTAAGTGTATGTATATGTAGGTATGTGTATGTACGTGTGTATGTGTGTGTGTAGGTGTATGTAGGTGTAAGTGTATGTATGTGTACGTATACACACACATACCCTAACTCTCCACTGAAAGGGCCTGGGAGCCATAACACCCCAAAAGCAACAAGCATTCCTCTTGTCCAGATCTTGGCCTCTAAATAGCATTCTCCGCTACAGGGAGCCAGGGCTACTGTGCTCCTTGGAGAGTGGCAGATTCCTCAGCGGGAGCAAGAAAAAACACACCCTGTGCCAGAAAGAAATGCTCAAAGAGTGACAGGGAGTGCCAGAAGGAGCCAGGAGTGCTTAGAGGGGCATCTACATGGGCAAATCTGGGACAATTTGATCATTAAAATAATGACAGTAATGGATTGTAACCCACTGAATAACACAGGAAATTTTACACGTCCATACCGAGATAAATAAGCAAGGGGAAGAAAAACCTCTTCCCTTAGTCAGATGCTGACTGGTCCTCAGACCACCACTGGCTGCCATCATAGGAACAATTAAGCCAAGAAGCAGCAATGCAGGTGAAAATATTTTGACAAGGGGCAGGATATTTATATAGTCTCAAAGCATCTCTCCAAGAAATGCTAATTTACTAATTTTTTTTTAAACTCTGAGGAGGGGCATGGGAGCGGTCGCAGCAGCTTCCAGAGTCTCCAGGAGCCTGGAGGGCGGCTGCTTCGAAGTCAACCCTGACACTGAGCATCCAGTGGCTTTCACTAGTTGCCACCCGTGGCAGGAGCCCTTTGGTGAGGCAAGCACTCCCAGAAGGGGGGCCACGAACACTTGCGTGCACATTCATTCACCCTTAAAAGGGATGACCTGGCGGAACGGTCTGGAGGGTGAGAAGCCAACGGCAGAGAGAACAGAAGAGAATGTGGGAAACCTGATGGGGTGTGGCAATGCAGACTGAAAACCCTCGCTGCATAAATCTCAGCTTTTTTTTTTTTTTTCTGAGACAGAGTTTCACTCTGTTGCCCAGGATGGAGTGTAGCAGCATGATCTCAGCTCACTGCAACCTCCACCTCTCAGGTTCAAAGAATTCTTATGTCTCAGCCTCTCAAGTAGCTGGGATTACAGGAGTGCACCACCACACCCAGCTAATTTTTTGTATTTTTAGTAGAGACGAGGTTTCACCATGTTGGTCGGGCTGGTCTTGAACTCCTGACCTCAAGTGATCTACCCGACTTGGCCTCCCAAAGTGCTGGAATTATAGGCAATCTCATCTAATTATATTTGGAGCACTACTTGCATACCTCTAGTGATAGGGAACTCATCACCCCTCAGGTATCTGCTCAGGGACAGTGAGGCTGCAGGGGAGGGGCTGTTGATTCTCCCAGGACAACCCAGGAAGGCTTCCTGGAGGAGGACATGAGCTTGGGCTTGGTCATGTCCAGTTCATACAAGCGCCCAATAAATGACTGCAAAATGCAGCAACAATCCTTTCCCTAAGACATGGGCCAGGGAACCGAGAAGTCCTTCCAAAGGTCCTACTGACAATGACAGCAGGACCCAAAAGGCAATTGGAGGGAGGACTTCTGGGATTTTCCGGCACTTTCTCCCACCGTCCCGCTGACTCAGACATCTGTGAAGCAGATTTCTGTGACAAGTTTAAAAGGACTTTGAAGAAGGAAAACCCAGAGGAATCTAGGATATCCACATCAATGCTCACCACTGCAGTCTACGAGCCAGATACATTGCAAAGCTGATCCCTAGGCAGGACGTTCCTTGGGAAAAACCTACCAGCTCCAGGCCACGGGCAAGTGGTGAGTAGTGTGGGGTGGAAGAGGGAGGCAGGGGGCTGGGGTGGGCTCCTGCCCTACCACACACAAGCTGAGTGACCACGGGTGAGTCACTTGCTCTCTGGGGCCTGTGTCCTCATTTGTAAAATGGGGCTGCCCATCTAACCAGCAAGAGCCATCAGAATGCCCCTTATCAACTATAAACGGCTGTGCAAGCAGGAAGAGGCTTTAGTGAAGAAAGGGTCGTGCAGTTGTCTCTTTGCCAGTAATTCACTGGACCAGGGGTTGGTGAACGGGCACACGGGATGAACGGGCACACGGGACAAACCCAGCCTGCTTCCTGCTTTGGTATAGACGGCAAGCTAAAAATGGCTTTTTGTGTTTTTAAGTGGTTGAAAAAAAATACAAAAGAAGAATACTATTTCATGACACATGAAAATGACATGAAATTCAGAATCTGTGTCCATAAAGTTTTATAGGAACACAGTCCGGCAGAGTTGTTACAATAGAGTGACTGGTCTGCAAAGCTAAAATACCGTCTGGCCCTTTAAGAGAAAGAGTGTTGGCTTGGCATGGTGGCTCATGCTTGTAATCCCAGTATTTGGGGAGGCTGAGGCGGGAGGATCGCTTGAGCCAGGAGTTTGAGACGAGTCGGGGCCACATAGTGAGATCCCCGTCTCTACAAAAAACTACCAAAATTAGCGAGGCGTGGAGGTGCCCACCTGTAGTACAAGCTACTCGGGCAGTTGAGGCAGGAGGACTGCTTGAGCCCAGGAGGTCACAGGAGGTCAAGGCTGCCATGAACCACGCTTGCACCACTGCACTCAAGCCTGGGCGACAGAGTGAAACCGTCTTTTGGAAAAAAAAAAAGAGGAAAGAAAGAACAAGAGTGCCAACCCCTGCCCAGGATTCCAGAGCCTGGTCCAGAAGGAAAGTGAACCCCGACTGCCCCACATTTACTCACCCTCCACCCTGCCACGCCCCTCCCCACTGCACACTCTGTGACCCCCTTGTGGCCACAACGTCTCCTCCTGCCACACGCAGCCCACACCCACATCCCTGAAGGCTTGCGGGCACTCACTTCCTGTCGAACTCCTTGTACGCGCTCTGGAGCCAGCCCAGGGACGGCTTGTTCCAGCTGTTCAGCCCGTAGTGGAAATAGATGATGGTGTAATCATTCTCCACATACTGGTCCAGCATGTACTTTAAATACCTGGGCACAACACATAAGATTCAGTTATGAAAATCACCTGCTCACTATTGAAACCAAATGTGCTTTCCTTATAACGGAAGCCGTGGTCACCCGGTGGATGCCACCACCAGGCCACAGGGAGACTCCATGCGCCTTGGGCCCCAGTCTTCCTTTGCCGGATGACATCTGAGGCTCAGAGGGGTTAAGTGACTTACCTGAGGTCACACAGCTAGTAAGTGGATGTGGCAGGCCAAAATGTGGTCCGTGGAACCTGAGAATATGACCTTATCTGGTGTGGGAAGTAGCAAAGTCCGTTTTTAAAGTTTCCTTTCTTGTTAAAGAATAAGTGTGCTCATAACTCTGTTAAGCCCTATCCTACGTAGCTGTTAAAAATGGCACACTTACAGGCACGTAGTATATTCTATGTCCTTGTACTTTAGCCAAGATATCTGAGCTGGACGTGGTCATAGGCATGTCCCAGCTCTCTATTGCTTTTACCTTTTAGAAAACTTTTGTTAGCCAATCAGGTTTAGTTTAGATTATGAAGTCTGGCTCCAGCCAACGGAGATCAGACACAGCAGTAAGGACAACCCCAAATGCATAAGGAGTAAATTTGTGTGTTTCCCTTTGTTTTCTGTACTCTGGTGGCACGATGGCTACTGGGAGTACCCTTCCTGCAGTCCAGGAAGTAAAAATTGCATTGCTGAAAATTAGCACTTTGTCTCAGTGCTAATTTTTCTTTGTGGCACCAAGCATCTACTTCCAACATCTGGGAAAAAGGTCTTTGCAGGTGCAATCAAATACAGGACCTTGAGAGGAGGGGCTGATCCTGGACTACCCAGGTGGACCTTCAGTGCGACCACATGCATCCTTATAAGGTGGACACAAAGATGCAAACTCAGAGGGGAGAAGGTCATGGGAAGACGGAGGCAGAGCAGAAAGTGACGTGGCCACCAGCCATGGAAGGCCCAGGCCTGCCAACAGCCTTTATGGGCTGGACACGCAAGGAAGGGATCCTCCCTCTGCAGGGAGCGTGGCCCTGCCCACTCCTTGATTTTGAACTTCTGGCTTCCAGAACTGTGAGAATACATTTCAGGTTTTACGCCACCACGTTTGTGGTCGTGGTTACAGCAGCCCCAGACAACTCACAGGGAACATGAGCTGGGATTCGAACCCAGGGATGCTTGACTGCTCAGCCCTTGTCATTAACCCCAACACCACAGGCCCTCCCATCGCAGATGCCCTGCTATTCGCTGCATTTCTAAGGTAAGCAATTCCTTCTTTCCAGATGAGCTTCCGAACATTGTGCTTTTCATTATAGAGGCAGGGTCTTGATGCTGTGCTGCGTCAGCTGCCACCCCCTGTGGTGCAGGCTTACCCATTTCCCATGGACCACTTTCCATCCTGCCCCCCAACACCTAGGGAAGCACTGTCTTAATGTCACCTGCGGGAAAGGGCTTGCCTTGCCATCTGCAGGAGGAACGGCTGCAGAAGGACCTCCTAACCTCCCCATCAGCACTCTGCAGGGCCTGACACTGAGCCGGTCAGGTGATGATCCTCGGCTCAGGTTGTCCAGGTTCTCACCTGGAGCACATCTTTTAATGAATCCAACCAGGTGGCCCCAATCTCTGAGCCTGTCGGCGGGGTGTTCTGCAGACAGATGCGCCCAGAACTGCCTTGAGAGAAAAGCCCCAGCAGCCTGTGCCCACCCGCAGATGCTTGGCTGGTCTTGCACTGCCTGGAAGCCTGGAGACCAAGGATGTCAGCTTCTCCTTTGTGCATTTCATTTCCAAGCAACGTCAGAGTGCCCTCTATCAAAAGCCCATACCACCTGAACTGCAGGCCTTCTACACATTTGATTTTCCCAACGACCCTATGAGGCAGGTACTATAATCTCCACTTTATAGACAAGTCAACTGAGGCTCACAGAGATGAATCAGCAAGGGGCAGAGCTGGGCTTCAAACCAAGCCACCTGGTTCCAGCGTCCACACTGTCTTGTCTCTGAGAGCCGTGGGCTACCATCCACGCCTGCTCCCATCCCGTTGTCTTTGATGCAGAGAAATCACGCACATCTGACCTCACACTATGCGTGATTTCAGCTCACCTGTTGTGGAAGTAACTTCGACACTCCTCCAGCGTATTGTCTTGAGCACCACGTGGGCTAAGCCACTGGGGCACACTTCACCAAGGTCATCCTTCATTGACTCACTCTCTCAGAAGAACCCAGGTTGAGACTTCCACCTGAACACAGAAGGGTGGAAGGGTCGCTGAACCATGGAGAACTCCTCATCGCTTCTCAGGATAGTCACGTTTGCATTTCGCAAATGACTCTTTTTCAAGAAAGGGAAACTGAGGCCAGTGTCTTTGCACGGCTCATCTTCCCACGCTGGACACCTCCTCGTAAAAGCAGGCACCTTTCCTCTAGCCCTAGTGCTTGGCTCCCCTGGGGTGGCTTCTGTTTGATGCGCTGAAATCCTCCGGGTGTCAACGCATCTGTCCGCGAGCTCAGCACAGGAAGTCATTAACTAAATTACTAGTTGGGCTTCCAAGACATGGACTTGTTTCTTCACCCACTTCAAAAATAGGAGCACGCATCTGGCCACAGGAAAGCCAGCCAGTTGGAATGGATGGGGAGAATAATGCATGGGGTGTTAATTTTTTTCATTAAGGCTGCAGGGAAGGCTAAGCCCGATAGCTCTTCTTATCAAGGCTGAGAAGCCCGCAGAGCACCTTTGCTCTGAAGAGGACAGCTCTTCCTGGATCTGGCATCCGTCTCTCCTTGTGTGCCTGGTAAACACCAAGGTGGGCCGCAGGCTGGCATCTGCTCCTCACTAGGGTGAGCAGCCCCGGGGAAGGCCAGCCTCATCGTCTGGGGGACCTGCACCAGCATCCCAGGTCACCCCATGAATCCTGCCGGTCTCACCGTGCAGCAGCAGCCCCGGTAGAAGTCGCTCCTGGCACCTGCTCCCCACGAGGTCTCTGCCTTTGCCACGGCAGTTTCAGCTGTGGTCAGAAGATCCTTTAACAGACCAGACAGGATGCTCATATCGGGGGGACTCTCATGAAGCAACCAGTCCAAAGTCTTCTGGGTGCGTCTACGATCCGGTCATGCCTTTGTGCATCTTGAGTTGGGGTTCCAGGTCACAGCCTATTCCCCGCATCCCTTGGCTTTAACAGTTAGAAGCTGGCATCTGGAAGTGGCGGCAGGCACAGCCTCCCTACCAGGGCCATGTCCTGAGCTGTCCCTAGCAGTGAGGGAGTCCTCGGCAGGCCAGGTACCATCTCATAAGGGCACGTAAACATTTCCAGGGACACCGAGAGAGAGAGAGAGATCGGCCAGGACTTGGCCTCAGGAATGAAGCTCAACCGGTTCACTGTCGGGGAGCAAATGCCAAGGCCCTCAGAACCTAACCTCCCTTCCCTAAGACTGAGCTTCTCCCCTGGGCCTGGGGGACTCTCACTAACCCGGACAGGGATTGCGGCAGGGGTGCCGCTCTTCCCATTTCTCCAACTCTCCCCCAGCAGCAGCTCACTTAGGCCCAGGGGTTTCACCAGGAAGAAGGCTCAGTGGCCGCCTTATGAAAGCAATGTGGCCAGCACAGCAGACGCCAGCAACAAGGGACAGACGAAAGAGGGTGCAGGGTGCCCAAGGCCATACACAGGTGAGGGGCGGGTGCTTCCTACCGAGCAATGGGAAACGGTCAATGCAGAAGCTGCAGGCAGGAGGCTCACGTGGCTTTGAGGAGGGTGATGGAGGGAGGGAAGGAAGTAGGACCTAAGCCCTGGCCAGAGCTTAAGATTGTGGACCCAAAGCCACCCTGGGCTGGAGAAGGCTCAGTCCTGCAGGTGGGTCTGGTGGCCTGGGGGTCATGTGACAGCCATCTGAGGAGCCACGAGTCAATCTACTTTAGGTTAGCCTTTCACCCTGAACACCCAGTCTGTGCTGAACATGCAACTTAGTAATGGAGAAGTGTGTGCACAAGAGGGGACATGTCCACGAGAGGGGGTGTGTGCACGGGAGGGGGTGTGTGCACAGAAGGGGGTATGTGCATGAGAGGAGGTGTGTGCACGGGAGGGGGTGTGTGCACGGGAGGGGGTGTGTGCACGAGGGGCTGTGTGCACGGGAGGTGATGTCTGCATAGAGGTGGGGGGAGGAGAGGACAGCCGCAGTAAGGGACTGGCACAGGAGCGGTCTGAGCACAGGAGGGGACATGCACAAGGGAGGATGTGTTTGGGGGTGCTGCATACAAAGGCTGGGGGAACAGAGGTGCAGGCCCAGGAGGGGTCATGGACAGGAAGAGGCCACACACAGCCTTGGTGGCTTTGAGGGCCCCTGGGCTCATCTCTTCAAAGGGCTCTGCTCAATGTGGCAGAAAGTTCCTTGGCCAAGTTGGTTTGGGAGCTGCTGGAGGCCTCCCCTTTTCAGTGCTCTTGATGCTTGTTGATGTGGCAAACCCACAACCCTGATTTTCTACAGTCCTCACCCCGTCCCAGCTGTGGAGCCCAGGCACACCTGGGTAGCACTGGGTGTACACAAGGTACAGGGGTCCAGGCACCCCTCATTCGGTGCCTTCCATGTCCCACCACCTTCTGCCTCAGTCATTTCCTGGCCTTGCTTCTCCCACCCCAAACCACAGACCAAGGGGCGATTTCCTCAGTTCACATGTGGGCCTTGAGACAGTGATTATCCAATGCCTCACATACAGTAGGTGCTCAATAGATGCATGTTGAGCCAATGATGGCGGTGGCGGCAGCCGCAGCAGGCCCTGGTCTTCAGTCCCGGGTTTGAATGGCACCCCCTAAGTTCCACCCAGAACCTCAGAGTATGACCTTACTCGGAAATAGGGTCTTCGCCGGTGCAATCAGTTCAGATGAGGTGTGATGGGATTAGAGTGGGCCTAGTCCAGCGTCTGGTGTCCTTATGACATGGGAAGACACAGGGAAACGGCCATGTGGAGATGCAGGCAGAGACAGGAATGATGTGGCCACAAGTCACCTGGGGCCCCCTGGAGCTGGAAGAGGCCAGAAGCCCCCTGCAGCCTCCAGGGGGAGTGCAGCCCTGCCACTGCCCTGACCTTGGGGACTGGTGCCCCCCAGAACCGTGGAGGATCCGCTCAGAGCATTTTAAGCTGCAAGGCATGTGGTCATTTGATATGGCAGCCACAGGAAACTTACACAGCTCCAAAGATGTTCCCGGAGAGAGGCCCAGGACGTTTCAAAGGGACAGTGCGTTGGGGGAGGCCTGGTGCTCTGCAGCCATCTCATCTGCAAGGTTGGCCTACACACAGGACCAGGGGACTGTCCCCGGCTCCAGAGGGAGGCACCCACAGCTCGGGTGGCTGAAAGGAAACCAAAGGCAGCTCCCACTGTGCTAATGAACGGTGCACGGAAGCCAGGGACCAGGGTGGCCACAGCTGGCCCTCCGGTAGGCTCATGAGCACGGGAGCTCTGCACACCAGCAAGTTCACAAAGGAGGCCCTAGAACAGAGCAGGTGACTCAGAGGGAGGTGGGGTGAAGGGATGGGGACAAGCAGCACGGAGAGACAGGGGCGGAAAGGGAGGACACTCACTCCAGCAGCCGCTGGTGGTCCAGCTCATGGGAAGGTGGCATCCGGCAGCAGCTGAACGTGACAACGCATCTTCCAAAGTGGTCGTCCCCTGGAGGAGCAGACACAGGTGAGCCTCTGTGCCACCTTCTCCTAGAAAACCCTCAGGCACTTAACAAAAAGCAGCCTCCTGGGCCAGCCCAGCCCGAGATGGGAGGCACAGGCAGCTGAGTGAGCATCCAGCACCTGTGGCTTTATGCACGTGGCCCAAGTTTATCTTCGTGACCAGCCATACACTGGAAATAAGCCCCCCACTCTACAGACAGAAAACCGAGGCCCAGCAGGGTTAAGTCACTAGTGCAAAGCCAGCCAGCAGGCAGCACCAAGGACTTAAATCGAGACACAACTGACTTCAAAGCCAGGGTGTGGCCACTCTGCCACCTCCTCCCACCCCCTACCCAGGGACTCTGGGCCATGGTGGAGGCCAGCGTGGCCTGGGGGGGCAGTGGCTCCTGGGCATGACCGCATGTTGGGGTACAGGAGCCCTCTCAGGAACGCAGATGCTCAGTCCTGCCCTCATGGCCTGGGTCACCCTGTACTGCAATGGTCTCTTGACACATCTGTGCCCACCCCACATAGACAGCTGCGGGGACTCAGTCCCCTTGAGAGCTGGGACTGGGTCTGCTCATCTCTGTCCCCAGAACCCAGGCTCCAGGCCAGGCACTTAGTGAGATAAAAAGAACAGACTCCTGAAGGAGCAGGCCCTGCAGACCCCCTCCCTGCCTGCAGACACTGCCGCCCCTCCTCTCCCAGCCCCCACCCCATCCTGCCCCACCCACGAGTGGCCAGAAGGTTGGAGACCCCGTGGTTCAGACATTCCTCCTCTCTCTGCCCAGGGCCCTGAGACAGAGGGGTCCCTGCATGCAGGACACCCTCAGGAAGGCTCCAGCAGTGACTCAGGCGCAGTCTGATGTCACCGCCCTTGCCCCCTGCTCCCTCCACTCTGGATTCTCAGCAGTTTCTCATTCCACAGCCACAGCTCGGAGACACAGAGAACAGAAGGGCCGCCCCACTTCCCGGCACCCACGGCTTCCTCATTACAATTTAAACACACCAAGACACAGGTGACCTAACAGCCTGCGCATGACACCTGCCAAGGGTAAAAACGGGGCACAAAGGGGTGCAGACGGTGCGGAGGGAGCCCAGCTCCACATCGGGTTGTCATCAGGAGTGGGGAACATGGAGATCTCTCCACTGCTGGTCCATGAGGCCCCCCAGGTCTGCCCCCCTCTGGCCTCCTCCCTGCCCCCGGGGACCTGGCGCAGCCCCCTTCCTTCAACTCTTCAAGAGCACCCTCCTGCCTGGGCTTCCACCTGGAATGTTCCCTGGCCTCCTTCCTGACTCTACGCCCCCTTCCAGCTAAACCCCACCTCTGCAGGAAAGCTGTTGCCCCCCACCCCATCCACAGTGCCCTCAGGCTGGTCTGCGGACAGCCGGTTGCATGTGGGAGCAGCTCCTCTGGCTGTGGGTTCATTCCAAGGACACATTCCGAGAAGAGTTGTAAAGACTTTTTTTTCTTGAGAGGGTCTTGCAATGTCACCAAGCTGGAATGCAGTGGCATGATCACAGCTCCCTGCAGCCTCGACCTTCAGGCTCAAGTCACCCTCTCACCTCAGGCTCTTGAGTCGCTGGGATTAGAGGCTCATGCCACCACACCATGAACTTCAACCCCCGTGGTGCAGGCCCAGGAGGGGTAATGGACAGGGAGAAGCCACACACACATCCTTGATGGCGCTGAGGACCCCTGGGCTCATCCCTTCAAAGGGCTCTGCTCAGTGCAGTAAAGGTTCCTCAGCCCATGTTCCATGGCCGGCGCAGGTGCTAGGGGCTGTGCAAAGCGGCCCAGGCCCGGGCTTCTGTGAGGGCGCTCATCTCCCAGGGGACCCTGGGGTGCCCAGGTTGGGGGCTGTAGATGGGAAGCCCAGAGCAGGGTGCAGCCCCTCCTCCCAGCACCTTCTGCTCCCTCTTCCTTTCCCCATGCAGGAGTGGGAAGACCACGCCTGCGCCTTCCAGGACAACAGCATTCCCACTGTAACAAGTCCAGCCCCTCAGTGGCACTAGCCACACTCCAGGTGTCCAGCAGCCATGCACAGTGAGGGGCTGCCCTGGACGAGGCAGGGATGGAGTGCGTTCCACTGGGCAGCACTGACCTTGAGGGGGCAGGTTCGGGTGTGGACCTCAGGGAAGGGGCCACGGGGCCGCTCAGTCTACCTCTAACCCTGTGTAGTGGGGGAAGAGTGCCCCAGTCCCCCCTAAAAGAAAATGCAAGTATCCCTGGACCCTCAGAATGTGACACTGGAAACAGGGTCGCTGCAGATCTAATTAGCTAAAGATCAATAGAAGATTACCCTGGATTTAGGGTAGGCTTGAAATCCAACGGCTGGTGGGGCACAGCGGCTCAGGCCTGCAATCCCAGCACTTTGGGAGGCCAAGGTGGGAGCATCTCTTGAGCCCAGTAGTTCAAAATCAGCCTGGGCAACATAATGAGACCTTCTTTGTCTCTAAAAAAATTTTTTTTAATTAGCCAGGTGTGGTGGCATGTAGCTCTAGTCCCAGCCACTCAGGAGGCTAAGGTGGGAGGATCGCTTGAGCCTGGGAGGACGAGGCTGCAGTGAGCTGTGATCGCGCCACTGCACTCCAGCCTGGGTGACATCACAAGACCCTGTCTCAGGAAAAACAAACAAAGAAAAAGTCTTTACAACTGTTCTCAGAGTGTGTCCTTGGAATGAGAAGGGATGGTGGCAGAGCTTTGTCACCTCTCAGCTCTGAAAGGTCATGAATCAAGATTGCACACTTGGCTCATGCCTGTAATCCCAGCACTTTGGGAGGCTGAGGTGGAGGGCTCACTTGAGCTCAGGAATTCGAGGCTACAGTGAGCTAGGATCACACCACTACACCAACCTGGGCAACAGAGACCGACCCTGTCTCTTGGAAAAAAAAATTACAAATCTGCGTGCACACATATACCCACATGCACACTGGCATGAGCACACACACACACACACAAACACACATATACACACACACATGCACAGTGTGTGAACTCTGATGTCCCCACCCTTGCTGCCTGGCTAGGGGGCCGTTTTTTCTTTAGGCCATGCATCTGATTCTTCCCAGCAGCCTGGAAGCTACTCTGAGGTTTGGAATCCTAGAGCAATTTCACAGCTTCCAAATACAGCATCCTCTTCCCTTCACAGTTCCTTAGGAATTCTGGTCACGCCTTCCATGTGTTTAGCAAGCTTCTGTTTTAAAGGGTTGCACTGCAAGCCACACTTTTGCTTCCCTTGCCAACTGGGAGCGTTCAGGCACAGAATCTCCAATGGCTATGCCTGAAAGTAGAGTGTTTTCCAGACACCGTGTCTATCACCTCGGAGGCCAGGGTTCCATGGCTGACCCGGAGCCTGTGCCCTCCTCCTGTGGGACAAAAGGGGAAATAACAACTCTGCTCCTAATGTTATGAATCATTTATATGGCGACTGAAGAAACAAGAAGTCAAATCAATGCCTAACTTTTGGGTTGAAAGTTAACATCAGCATCAAAAATTTTTTTAAAAAGGCTGGGCGCGGTGGATCCAGGAAATTATCAAACATGAGAGGGTCATGGGAACCTCTAGGTTTGTAGCCAGCTGGTCGGATGTGTGGGTGGCATTCTCATAGGGGTGCCCTCACCATGTGAAGGGCGATCTAACCCCAGACAAAAGCTGTTGCAGACTTAAATGATGGGTGTGGCTTGTGGGGCTGGGCATAGACCTCCCACTTCTCCAGGACTTGGGCCTGGTAGGGGCTGTGCCTCATCTTTTCTATTCAGAGCTGAGGGCACAGTGGGACCCCTACAATGCTGGCTGAGTTGATCTTCCATTGGTCAAATTACCTACCATGTGTGAAGTTGCTAACCACACCTGCAAAAGCGGAAGGAGAGCTGAAGTCCCCTTTAGGTCTGTGTGTTGCGCGAAAGCCCAGCCGGCCACGGAACAGGCTGCTCCTCACAAGCCTCCTGCTTGCATCCAGTGCTGACTCATTCATTCAGTGAGCACTTACGGAGCACCTACTGTTTGCAAAGCCCACAATCTTGCAGGATACTGAGCTCTGAAAAGTGAACTGCCACTGAAGGCTTTGTGCTCCCTCCAAAACCAGAAGGGTAACTAATTCGGTATTTCATTTTCATGCCAACGGATTTCTTCTTTTCTTTTTGTAGAGACAGAGTTTGGCTGTGTCACCCAGGCTGGAGTGCAGTGGCATGGTCACAGCTCACTGCAGCCTTGACCTTCTGGGCTCAAACCATCCTCCTGCTTCAGCCTCCCAAGTAGCTGGGATTACAGGCACGAACCACAGCACCTGGCTCGTATCAACAGATTTCTAAATGTCCTTCCAAACAAACATCGCAGCAGTATTCAGATCTGATAAACGCATGAAGCTTACAGCAGGTGCCGTAGTGAAGTCGGGTTCCTTATACTATTATTTCTACATTTGAAGCATTTGAAAATTTCCATAATAAAGTTTATTTACTTATTTTCTCTGAGACAAAGTCTTGCTCTGTTGCCCAGGCTGGAGTGCGGTGGCCCAATCTCAGCTCACTGCAACCTCCATCTCCTGGGTTCAAGCAATTCTCCTGCATCAGCCTCCCCAGTAGCTGGGACTAACAAGGGCACACCACCACACCTGGTTACTTTTTTGTATTTTTAGTAGAGACAACATTTCGCCATGTTGACCAGACTGGTCTCAAACTCCTGACCTCATGATCCACCTGCCTCGGCCTCCAAAGTACTGAGATGACAGGTGTGAGCCACCATGCTCAGCCAGTAAAAAGTTTAAAAGGAGAGAGAGAAGAAAACACAAAGGGCTGTATGTACTCAGCTTGCCAGGGTAGAATCTCTTCCTCTGCCCAATCCCCGGCTGGGCTGGGCTGGTACCTCTTTGGTCATCTGCAATATGGAAATAATAATGAAACTGACTTGGAGGAGTTACAGGAAGGATTAAATCAATAACTTCATGAAGTCCTGGCATAGCCCCAGAACCCAGTAAGTGCACTGTAAGCCGTTACCATGGACCAGGTAAGATGCTGGGTGCTTCCAGGAGTGCTGCGTCCCATCTTCTCATTTACGGGTGAGAAAACTGAGGCTCAGAGGCCAAGTGAGAGTCAAGGTGGGTTGGCACAGGCAGCTGGCCGAAGCTGACTCCCAGCCAAGCCTCCGCAGCTTCCTCTGCCCTATGCCTGCCCGACACTGAGGCCGGCCTTCCTCGCTCCCTCGGTCTCCCCAGCAGCCAAGAGGAATCCCCGGAACCTTCAACCTTCCCACTTATTAAGCCATCAACGCCGCATCTGTGTCGATGCCATCCGTCAATATGAGTAAATACCCTTCGCTGTTCTCCGGGAACACAGGCCAGCACATCAAAACCAGACTTCAATGTGATATAAAATGGAAGGAAATGAAAACTATCAATAAAATGCAAATTCTGCGAGGCGTCGGATGAATTCATGACCCCCGTTTCTCCCCTCGCTGTTTACAACCCCACATCACTCACTCTCTGTGCAACGGGAGAAGCCCGGTTTATGAATAAAGAAATGATTCCCAGAGCCGTTACCCACAGGACACACAGGGCGATTCATCATTTCTCCCAGTGGAGGGCGATTAAAACGCATCATAAAGCCAGCAGCAATCTATCGGGAGGGAGTCGCAAGTTTGTTACGGTTTTTGTTTGAAGTTGCCAACCATATCTGCAAAGTGGAAGGAGAGCTGAAGTCCCCCCTAGGTCTGCGTGCTGCGGGAAAGCCCAGCCGGCATTGGAACGGGTTGCGTGCTGAAAGACCTGAACTGAGGGCTGTGGATGCGTGTTGTCCTGCAGGACCAGACCTGCCGTGGACGTCTCTCTCCCCTGCCACTCACCACCCCTCCATGTCTCTGAGCTTCTACCTCCGCCTCTTTGGGTCCTCAGATCTGGAACTGTTGCCGGGTTTTGGGGTGCAGGGGAGCGCTTAGCTCCCCTGAGAGGATTTTTTCCAGGCTCTTAGTCTCTCACTCACTCAGGAATGGGAGAGGGCATCACGCTAGGTGCGGTACGCTGGTAAATACCGGACCCCAAAAAGTTTTTACAGAAAGTGATTTATTTAGGCAGAGAAAGAGAAAAAGGAGAGAGAAAAAGATGAGAGAGAAAAAAGCTTCCACGAAGAGTGTGGAAGGGGACCCAAGTATGGAATCCAAAGGGGTGTGGAAGGAGGGGACTTCTAACCTGGGAGGAATTCCCTCCCTCTCCAAGTCCCCTGGCCAATGAAAGGAATTCCTTTAAACTTCTGCTACAGGGACTGACTTTTGATTCTTTCCCGAGCCCTCAAAAATTAAAACAGAAACCATTCAATCTCCCGGATGGAGAGGCATGGGAGCAGGCAGGTGCATGGCACTGGGAAGTTCTTGCCCCTTGTGGACCTGGAAAGAAAAAGGAACCTTCCATCCTCCACCCTGCTTCACATCACCTAATGGAGCTCCACTCTGAGCTCACAGCCTCGGTCCCAGACCAGAGCTTCAGACCCAAAAACTCACGCTTAGTCCAACCATGACTGCTTCTTAAAATACTCAAGTCAACTCTATTTACAAAACACTGTTCTGGCCAGATGCGGTGGCCCGTGCCTACGATCCCAGCACTTTGGGAGGCGGAGGTAGGAGGATCACTTGAGGGCAGGAGTTGGAGACCAGCCTCGCCAACATGGTGAAACCCCGTCTCTACTGAAAATGCAAAAATTAGCCAGACATGGTGGCGGGCACCTATAATCCCAGCTACTTGGGAGGCTGAGGCAGGAGAATTGCTCGAACCTGGGAGGTGGAGGTTGCAGTGAGCTGAGATCGCACCACTGCACTTCAGCCTGGGCGACAGAAGATTCCAGCCTGGGCAACAGAGTAAGACTTTGTCTCAAAAAAACAAAACAAAAAAACCCCACTACTGTTAGTGTCAAAATTTGACAAAGCTTCCACTTGGCCAAGTATATATACATAGTGACTCAAGTAGGGAGAGATCATTCAAAATTCCTTTTGACAAGAGTCTGGTTTCTGGCTGTGGTTCTAGACTTGGTTATGGGGGAAGCAGCATCTGGGACAGAAAAATTCAGAAACACGTTGGTGGGGAGGGACATCTGGTCACACCCGAAGGACGCAGGAGAGCCCCTGGCCGAAGAAGTCCCGGAGTGGTCCATGCCATGCCCTGGAGAAGCAGGAGGGAAGGGGGTTCCTGGTCCTGAACTGTCCCCCTGGGCCCACTGGAAACTCAGGTGTATGAACGGCAGTTAGGGTGTAAGGGAACAAAGCTGATGCCAAGGTGAGGCCCCGGAGGAGGAAGGGGAGAGGCCTCTTTTCTGCCAAGAACATTCCTTAGTGAGGGACCATCGGGTTGGGGGGAGTATTCTCTGCTGGTTGTCCCAGTTGAAAAAGCCACTGGCAATTAGAAGTTTTGCTCTAATAATTTTCTCTATCCGTCTCCATTAATATCCATTAATGCACGGCATGCATGAATGAGGCAAGCAATTCTCCTGCCTCAGCCTCCCCAGCAGCTGGGACTACAAGTGCTCACCACCACCCCTGGTTAATTGTTTGTATTTTTAGTAGAGACGAGGTTTCACCAGGTTAGCCAGGCTGGTCTTGAACTCCTGACCACGTGATCTGCCCCCCTTGGCCTCCCAAAGTGCTGGGATGCATCTGCAGTGGAATGCTTCCATTTGCCTGGCTTTGGCTCTTCACCTGTAAACTCGACTTCGCCCAAGGGTAGAGTGGCTTCCTACTTAGCTTTTCTCCAGGGACTTCCCCGCTTGGTGTTCCCGATGACTTCTGGTTAAGGCCAGCGTCTTTTCAGGATGGCTGAGGCCCTCATATGATCTCTCGATGTGGTTAAATTGCTCAAGAAGCTGGGGGGTTTTGTTTGTTTTTGTTTGATTTTTGAGATGGAGTTTTGCTCTTGTTGCCTTGGCTGGAGTGCAGTGGCCCAATCTTGGCTCACTGCAACCTCCGCCTCCTGGGTTCAAGCCATATTCTTGCCTCAGCCTCCGAAGTAGCTGGGACTACAGGTGCCCACCACCACGCCTGGCTAATTTTTGTTTTTGATTTTTGTTTTTTGAGATGGAGTCTCACTCTATCACCCAGGCTGGAGTACAGTGGCACAATCTTGGCTCACTGCAACCTCTACCTCCCACATTCAAGTAATTCTCCTGCCTCAGCCTCCTGAGTAGCTGGGACTACAGGCACCCACTACCATGCCCGGCTAATTTTTGTATGTTTAGTGGAGACGGGGTTTCACCATGTTGCTAGGGCTGGTCTCGAACTCCTGACCTCCTAATCCTCCCACCTCGGCTTCCCAAAGTGCTGGGATTACAGGCATGAGCCACTGCACCCAGCAAAGCTGGGTTTTAAATGAGTGAAAACTCTGCTCCAATACAAGAGAACTATCTAGAAGCTGAAGACTGCTGCTGGTGCCATCATCTCCCAAGGAAGTCTACAGCATCGAGGCCCTGGCTCAAGTGTCAACTCTGACAACTTCATAACACTCCCCGGGAGGGCCATACAACCCCAGCACAGTCCACAGGCCCCTAATGACACAGAAGGACCCACAGTACACGGCACCCATACCCCGCAACATCCCTCCAGGGTTAACCCTGGCAGGTCCACTCGTTCCAATTACTTTCCTTTTTGCTGGGAGAAGGATGGATAATCTGGAAGGTTCCCAGCCCCTTGGGTACCCACTGGGGGAGCAGGTGGATGGAGACATGCTGAAGAAGAGACCAAATTACTTCCCTGGGCTCCCCCTTCTCTCTCTTTTTGAGACAGAGTTTTGCTCTTGTTGCCCAGGCTGGAGTACAATGGTGTGATCTCGGCTCACCGCAACCTCCATCTCCTGGGTTCAAGCAATTCTGCCTCAGCCTCCCAAGTAGCTACTGCACCACCACGCCTGTATTTTTAGTAGAGATGGGGTTTCAACACACTGGCCAGCCTGTTCTTGAACTCCTGACCTCAGGTGATCTGTCCATCTCAGCCTCCCAAAGTATTGGGATTACAGGCATGAGCCACGGCCTGTACGTGGCCCAGCCACCTCTTCTCTTAAACTCTTCATTTTACACCCCCGGAAACCTCATCCCATGTGACAACCCCCACCACCCCCAGTTTTTGGTTTCAGCTAGGCCACCAGCTCAACATTTTTCGAAACGTCTCGCAAATGCCTGCCCTCCTCTGCATCCCACTGCCGCGACATACACTCAAACCTCTATTCTTGCTCTTGTTGGTCTCCCTGACTCCAGTATCTGCTGTCATTATTCTCACCCCACCGCAAGAAAGAGACTTCTAAATCGTACATCTGATGACATCAGTCCTCTGTTTACTGTGCCCCAGAGCCACCATGACCAAATGCAAACTCCTCTGCTGGCCCTCCAAGGCTTTGACAATACGATTTCTGCCATGTGGCCATCTTGCAATTAAAGTGAAAAGGTCCAGTGATAAGCTGTTTATAACAGAGGCATTTTCTATGCAGAGACTCAGACAGATTGAAAATAAATGGATGGAAGAGACACATCCTACCAACACCGGTGATGAGAAAGCTGGTGCAGCTGCTGTGGTTATATGAGTACCAGAAAAATCAGACCTTGTCCAGGTGCAGTGGCTCACGCCTGTAATCCCTGCATTTTGGGAGGCTGAGGCAGGCGGATCACTTGAGGTCAAGAGTTTGAGACCAGCCTGACCAACATGGTGAAACCCTGTCTCTACTAAAAATACAAAAATTAGCTGGGTGTGGTGGCGTGTGCCTGTAATCCCAGCTACTTGGGAGGCTGAGGCAGGAGAATTGCTTGAAGACGGGAGGCAGAGGTTGCAGTGAGCCAAGATCGCAGCACTGCACTCCAGCCTGGGCAACAGAGTGAGACTCCATCTCAAAAAACAAAATGAAACAAAACAAAAAGCAATGCAAGATGCTTTCCCCTCAGCAACTGCTGGGCACGGAGTGGCTTGTTGTCTACGTCTTTGCAGATGTTTGTTGCTTTGGATGAGACATAACAGTGCCCTTGATGAATAAAACAATTCATTAAATTTCAGCCTCTGCTCTTTAAAGACTAGCAGGACGCTGCCCATGGGCTTCTCAGAGCACTTGGACGATGCTTTGACAAGTGTGTAATTTATTTCTCAACACACTAGCAGGCCTCCCGTTCCAATTACTTTTTTTTTGTTTTTTCTGTCTTTTTGAGACAGGGTCTCACTCTGTCACCCAGGCTGGAGTGCAGTGGTGTGATCTTGGCTCACTGCAACCTCTGCCTCCTGGGCTGAAGCAATCTTCCCACATCAGCCTCCCAAGTAGCTGGAACTACAGGCATGCACCACCAACCATGCCTGGCTGATTCTTACACTTTCTTGTAGAGATGTGGGGGGTGTCTCACTATGTTGCCCAGGCTGGTCTCGAACTCCTGGGCTGAAGCGATCTGCCCACTTTGGACTCCCAAAGTGCTGGGATTACAGGTATGTGCCACCACACCTGGCTCCAGTTAGTTGTCAATCTTGCCCAGCTGCAGTGAGGCCGCCCCTGATGAGCCCACTTCATCCCAAAGTTGCCGAGAAGAAGGCTGGCACTGTCCACGGTCCTGGGGACTGCCCAGCTGGGGCCCTACCTGCCACCTGCAGAATGCCATGTCTGGCCACGTCATAGAATGGGTGACTCGTGCTCAGTGCGGAGTCCTGGCCAGCCATGGGCATCACCGAGGGCCTTCTCCTCCCGGCAGCCAGCACAGCAACCACTGCCTTGTCTCTCTGCAGCTCTGCAACAGACAATGAACATTAAAGGAAGTCAGTGCATTCTCCAGTAAGGAGGGGAGTGAGGGAGCCTCCTGATGCCCTTTCATAAGGCAGTCACCCGCCTCTGCTGCACACACACTATACTCTGTACCTCAGCCACGCACCCACTATGCGGTCTGCCTCAGCTGTGCACCCACTATGCGCCCTACCTCAGCCATGCACCCACTATGCATCCTCTCAGCCGTGCACCAACTATGCACCCTACCTCAGCCGTGCACCCACAAAGCATTCTCTCTTGATCATGTACCCACTATGTGCCCATCCAGTATCCAGCACCATGGAGGGAGAAAAAAAGACCTAAGGGTCGGATACTGTCCACATTGATAGGAGTGGCAACTAAGGCTCAGACAGGGAGAGTGACTTGCTAATTGACAGCAGGGTGCGGACTTAACCTTGAACCTCCAGCTCCAAATCCCAACCCAGGCCCTCCATGAAAGACCCTGACACTGGCAGCCAGCAGGAAGCCAGTGCTGCCAAAAGCGCCAGGGTGGGCTGGGGTTGAGGGCAGACACTGGGGTCACCGCCATATGAGGAAGAAAGAAAAAGCTGCCTTCCTAAGTAGTATCTTAGCAGGGAAGGTTTTTATGCAGAACAAATCAGGGTTTTTAAGAGAAATGTTTTCAGCTACCAAAATTAATGGGAATTTTGAGTTTCGAGGTTAGAGTAGACATAGGACCCCAGATGTAGGAGGTTGAAGAGTATCCCCCCAATATTCCTGGACCTCAGAATGTGACCTTATTTGGAAATTGGTCAGGTCTTTAGAGATGTAATTAGTTAAGATGAGGTCAACTGGATCAGGGTGGGCACCGAATCCAATGACTCGGGAGACACAAGGGGAGGGCCTGCGAGGACGGAGGCAGAGACTGGGGTGATGTGGCTGCAAGCCAAGGACACCAGGAACCACCAGAAGACACAGAGAGGGCCCTCGCCTGGAGCCTTCAGGGAAGTGCAGCTCTGTAGACACCTTGACTTTGGACTTGTGGCCTCCAGAACTGAGACAGTGACCTGCTGTCTTAAGCCACCGGGTTGTGGCACTTTGCCGGTGGCCCGAGGAGATGGGTAGAATCAGGTCCCGCGGAGTTAGGAGGCCCAGGGCATGATGGGGCCAGTGAGGGTGCCCAGGAGGAAGCACTGGCTTTTCTAACAATTTCTGGAGGTGATTCTTATGCAAAGCTAGGTTTGAGATTCACTCAGCCAGACCAACACCCCATCGAGAAGGGAGTGTGAGGCGGGGCCCGAGGGCTGCCCGACATGGTCTGGAAGCTGCCTCCCGCACCTCCTTGCCCACTCAGTCCTGGCCCTTGGGGTATTTACCTGATATTTAGTCAGCACCACTATGCAGGCATGGGGTAGGAGATAGGGCCAAGAACCCTATTCATCAACAGGTGTGAGTGTCCCAGGGTGGGGTGAGTAGGAGGTGCCACAGGACACCCCTCCTCCTTCCAGTCAACACATATGCACTGAGTACCTCCTATGTGCCAAGAACACTTTCAGACAGTGAGGATCGGAAAGCAACAGAGGCAAAGCCCCTGTGCGGGGCAGAATAGAGGCCTCTCGGCGATGTCCACCTCCTACTCCCGGGAACTCATGCATGTGACTGTCAGTGGCAAAAGGGATTCTGCGGGTGTGATTAAGGATCTTGAGGCCGGGCATGGTGGCTCATGCCTGTAATCCCAGAACTTTGGGAGGCTGAGGCGAGCAAATCATGATGTCAGGAGTTCGAGACCATCCTGGCCAGTATGGTGAAACCCCGTCTCTAATAAAAATACAAAAATTAGCCAGGTATGGTGGCATGTACCTGTAGTCTCAGCTACTCTCAAGGCTGAGGCAGAATAGCTTAAACCCTGGAGGTGGAGGTTGCAATGAGCCAAGATGGCGCCATTGCACTCAAGCCTGGGTGACAGAGCAAGACTCTGTCTCAAAAAAAAAAAAAGAATCTTGAGATAAATGGATTATCATGGATTATCCAGTTGGGCCCAAAGTACAGTTGTCTCTCAGTATTCTGGAGGGATTGGTTCCAGGACCCCCCCTCAGGGATACCAACATCTTTGGATGCTCAAGTCCCTGATAGAAAATGGCATAGTATTTGCATAAAACCTACACCCATTTTCCTGTATTGTTCAAATCACCTCTAGATTACTGATAATACCAAATACAATGTAAATGCTATGTAAAGAATTTTTATACTTTTTTTTTTTTTTTGAGACCGAGTCTCACTCTGTTGCCCAGGCCGGAGTGCAATGGCATGATCTTGGCTCACTGCAATCTCCACCTCTCAGGTTCAAGCGATACTCCTGCCTCAGCCTCCTGAGTAGCTGGGACCACAGGCATGCACCACCATGCCAAGCTAATTTTTGTGTATTTTTAGTAGAGATGGGGTTTTACTACATTGGTCAGGCTGGTCTCGAACTCCCGACCTTAAGTGATTTCCCCGCTCAGCCTCCCAAAGTGCTGAGATTACAGGCATGAGCCACCACGCCCAGCTCTAAAGCAGTTAATTTAACGTTACATGAATTTCACTCCAATTTAAAAAAGAAGGGCCAGACATCCTGGTGTGCACCTGTAATCCCAGCTACTCAGGAGGCTGAGGTGGAAGGATCGACTGAGCCCAGGAGGTCGGGGCAGCAGTGAGTCAATTTCACATCACCGCATTCCAGCCGAGGCAACACAGCAAGATCCTGTCTCTAAAAATAAAATAAATAAAAAAGATAATTTTAAAAAGAAAAAAATGCTACAGTACATGGGAAACACAATGGTAAGGAAACAGGATGAGGCAGGTGGAGGGACCCCTATCTAACTAAACGCAGCCCACACTTGAACCTCATACTGCAATCCCCTGAATCTGCATTACCATCATGCTGCCACAGCAACCCAAGTGAGAAATGGGTTCCCATTGCCACACGCCTTAAGCACTAACAAGAGCCTTTGGCACCTGTCTCAACCCGTCTCCTTTTCTTAGCTTATAAAATATGGACAACAACAGCACCTTCCTCATAGAGAGAATGTAAGGATTTAGTGAGATAATGCAGTCCATTGCCCAGTATGGTAACTGGCATGTGATTGTTAAGCAGTAAATGTTCACAACCATCATCATTACAGTATAAAGAGCATGTTAAAAATTCTACCTGTTGCTGGGTGTGGTGGGTCATGCCTGCAATCCCAGCAATTTGGGAGGCTGAGGGAGACAGATCACTTGAGGCCAGGAGTTCAAGACCAGCCTGGGCAACATGGGAAAACCCCATTTCTACTAAAACGACAAAAATCAGCTGTGTGTGGTGGTGCGCACCTTTAGTCCCAGCTACTCAGGAGATTGAGGCAGGAGAATCACTTGGGTCTGGGAGGTGGAGGATGCAGTGAGCCAAGATCATGTCATTGCACCCCAGGCTGGGCAACAGGAGTGAAACCCTGTCTCAAGAAAAAAGAAAGAAAAGAAAGAAAAATTCTACATTTCACATAGTTTTGCAAATCCCGTATCATCCTGGTGTCATAAAACATGTGTCCTGTGAAGTATGTTAATATCCTGCTGACACATAGTGTAATTACTAAAAACCAAGCTGTTTAGGGTCTTTTGGGAAAGGTGTTATTCCTATATAAATGCATGTATGTTTCAATTCACCAATCAGAACACAGTAAAGTTTATAGAGTAAATGTCTTAAAATACAAAGGTGAAGCTAAATCTACATCTTGAAACAGGAGACATCACTACAGATACTACAGACATTGAAAGGATAATGAGGGGATATTACAAATGCCCTTAAGTCAAGACATTCAACAATCTAGATAAAACTGATACACTTCCTGAAAGACACAAGCTATCAAAGCTCACTCAAGAAGAAATTGATAACCTGAATAGCCCACTACCTAGATAAGTCAGGTTTGTTAAGAGAAGCTTCCTGGCCAGGTTTGGTGGCTCGCAGCTATAATCCCAGCACTTTGAGAAGCCAAGGCAGGAGGACTGCTTAAACCCAGAGGTTTGAGACTAGCCTGGACAACATATGAGATTTCATATGTACAAAAAATAAAGATTAGCTGGGCATGGTAGTGCGCATCTGTACTTCCAGCTACTTGGGAGCTGAAGTGGGAGGATTGCTTGAACCCAGGAGGTCAGGGCTGCAATGAGACATGATTGAACCATTGCACAATCACAGGAGACATGGGAGACAGAAGGAGATTCTGTCTCAAAAAAAAAAGAAAAAAAAAAAGAGAAAAGAAATTCAAAGAAAACTCTGGTGCTACAGGTGAATTCCACATTTTCTATGGTGCTATGATTACATCCTCAACGAATCAACGGCACCCATTCCCTAGCTCCCTGCCTGCCAAAATATCCTTGAGAAACCCTAGCCTCTGAATTTTCAAAGAGACTGATTTGAGTAGTAATTCCACTTCTCATGTGTGGGCTGGTCTCAAATCAATGAAACTGTTTCTTTACTGCAATCCCACAGTCTCAGTGAATTGGTTTTTCTGTGTAGTGGGCAAGTAGAACCCATCAGACAATTACAATAGTACCAATAATGACAAAATACTGAGAGAGAGAACAAAAGAGTGCCTGACCTTTACACAGAAAGCTACAAAGCATTCTCGAAAAAAAAGTAAAGGGACGTAAGTATACAGGGAAATATATCACACCCCTGGATTAAAAGACACAACACTGTTACAATGTGAAATTCTTCTCGAATCAATCTATAGATTCAAACACAATCCCAACCAAAATCCCAGCAGGCTTTTTCACAGAAATTAACAAACTGATTCTAAAATTTATTTGAAATGAAAAAGGGCCCAGAATGGCAAAAACAATTTCGAAAAAGAAGAAAGTTGGAAGACTGATCTCAAGACCTATCATAAAGCTACGCTAATCAGGACAGCATGGGCTTGGCATAGAGAGACACACAGGTCAGTGGAACAGAACAGAAAGCCCCAAATAGCCCCACATATATGTTCGGCTGATTTTCAAGAAGTGTTTCAGACCAAGATTGTGGGTGGATAATGGGGCCACAGGTGAAGGAAGGATGATGGAGAACAGGACGCTCCACAAGGCCCAAGGCTGCTCAAAGGGAAAAATGCAGCCAGGCACAGCGGCTTAGGCCGGGTGCGGTGGCTCATGCCTGTAATCCCAGCACTTTAAGGCCAAGGCGGGCGGATCACCTGAGGTCAGGAGTTTGAGACCAGCCTGGCCCACATGGTGAACCCCCATCTCTATTAAAAATATAAAAATTAGCCAGGCATGGTGGTGCATGCCTGTAATCCCAGCAACTCAGGAAGCGGAGGCAGGAGGATCACTTGAACCCAGGAGAAGCAGACTGCAGTGAGCCAAGATCGTGCCACTGTACTCCAGCCTGGGCAATAGAGACTATCTCGGGGAAAAAAAAAAAAAAAGAAAGAAAGAAAGAAAGAAAAACACACCTCTTTGACAGGGACTCTGGCAGCCATCACCTCAGCCAAAGGGCATACCTAGCGTCCTAACAGTAAGGCAACCTGATGTCACACCTTCCTACAACAGGAAGGACACACAGCTGTGAGGAACGCTCGCCCAAAAGGTTTAACCTGAATCTAATTAAGACTTCAGTGCTAATGTTCAGTTTACAGGAAATACTGTAAACTGAACATCACAGCCACAGGGCTGAGGAGCCTGCCCAGATCCCAGCGCCTCTGAAGCCAAGAAGCCTTTGATTTTCCCTCCAGCCTCTGTTTCATCCAAACAAGGACAAGGCCTTTTGCCCCCTCCCCTATCTCAAAAAGCACAGACTGGATGATTTGTTTTGAAGTTGTCTCGCTCAGTGTAAGCGCCACATAATCCAGGCTTTCTGTAGCAACAGTGAAGGGGGGCATGCCAGGGTGAGCCCCAGGAGCCCTTTGCCCCTCCCGCAGCCCTACAGGTGACAGCACTCTCAGCTCTCTCTCACATGGGTGTGTGAAAATACACACACACACACCCCCCTGCCTGGAGAGCTGAGACTGACCGAGGCCTTTTCCCTACACTCAGGTTTCTCCTTCCCAAGAACTGCCAGAATCCCAGACAGTGGTGCCAGGACCACCCCAGCGAGCATCTTGTGCCGTCAACTGACATTGTAAAGCAGGAAAACAGAGGCCCAGAGACGGTGAGGGCTTGCCCAAAGGCACACAGTAAGTCGGCAGAGGACTGTGTCTGCAGCTCAGGTCTCCTGGCTCCAGCCGAGAACCTGAATGACTCAGAACACGCAGGAAATGTGGAACACATGAAGGAACGCGAACAGGAAGAACCACTGTCATGCACCACTGCCCTGGCCCACCGCAGCAGGCGCTTTCCTGCTTTTCCTTTTCTTTTTTTTTCTGAGCGGAGTCTCGCTATTATCTCCCAGGCTGGAGTGCAATGGCGCAATCTTGGCTCACTGCAACCTCTGCCTCCCGGGCTCAAGTGATTCTCCTTCTTCAGCTGGGATTACAGGGATGCACCACCACGCCTGGCTAGTTTTGTATTATTAGTAGAGACGGGGTTTTGCCATGTTGGCCAGGCTGGTCTCAAACTCCCAACCTCAGGTGATCCGCCCGCCTCAGTCTCTCAAAGTGCTGGGATTACAGGTGTGAGCCACTGCACCCGGCCTTCCTGCCTTTCCTTTGAGGGACTGCTCTGTGTGGCACCAGGATGTGGCTGTCACTCTCAGGCCTGTCTTTGCCATGGTCCCCTCCCACCTTTCCTCATCGGTTGTCTTGAACTATTTTTTAGATCTCATGCCACCAATCCGTTTTTTCAGCATTTGCTACCAGCCCCCACAGGGGCTTCCTTGTCATTGTAGTGACAGATGTGTGCCTCAGTGGAAAGCCCTTGCATCATGGTGACCAGAGAACGCTCCTCCAGGTTCTCTGACTCTGACTCTTGGGGAGTTATTTTACAACTCTGCAAGCTGTAGGTAACTTAAAGCAGTGCAAAATGATGCTTGCCCATAAACACGCAGACTCCGTCCCGGCTGGCAGAAGTGCAATTGCCTTCTCTCCCTTCCTCCTGTTCAACACCCCAAATCTGCCTCCATTTGCACTTCCATTTCAATACGCCCCATCTATAAATGCCTCTGTCCTTCAGATTCCCTTTGCAGTCACGGACAGCATCTGCCTGGTTCTCTGGTGAGCTAAATAAAATAGTTAATGCGTTCATTTTTACATCTGTATGACAGTCATGATTTTGCCCTTTTCTGAAAAGTATCTTTTTTTTTTCCGAGACAGTCTTGATCTATCACCTAGCCTGGAATGCAGTGGTGTGATCGTGGCTCACTGCAACCTCCACCTTCCAGGTTCAACTGATTCTCCTGCCTCAGCCTCCCGGGTAGCTGTGATTACAGGCACGCACCACCATGCCCAGCTAATTTTCGTATTTTTAGTAGAGATGGAGTTTCTCCATGCTGGCCAGGCTGGTCTCCAACTCCTGACCTCAGGTGATTCACCCACCTCGGACTCCTAAAGTGCTTGGATGACAGGCGTGAGCTACCTTGCCTGGCCTGAAGGTTATCTTTTGCTCTAAGTTTGCTCTGGGCACCTAGTCCGTTGAATGAGCAGGCACTGAATGAAGGAAAGGTGTTTTTCTCCCCACCTTAGCAACCAGCAAGAAAACAGGCTCTCAGCCTCACTGTTTCACAATTTTACCCAAGTTTTGTTATGTAGGCATGACTGGATACATCACTGGCCATTGGTGATCCAATCACCAGTCTCTCTCCCCTCCCCAAAGGTTGTCAGGGACTGACTGACAGCTCTAAACTTCAATCACATGGCTAGTTCCTCTGAAACAGCCCCCATCCTGAAGCTATCTAGGTCCTGCCTTGAGTCATCTCATCATAGTATAAATTCAGGTATGGTCAAGACAGCTGGGGCCAGACGCAGTGGCTCACGCCTGTAATCCCAGCGCTTTGGGAGGCTGAGGCGGTTGGATCATGAGGTCAGGAGTTTGAGACCAGCCTGGCCAACATGGTGAGAGCCCATCTCTAATAAAAATACAAAAATAGGCTGGACATGGTGGCTCATGCTTATAATCCCAGCACTTTGGGAGGCCAAGGTGGGCAGATCACCTGAGGTCTGGAGTTTGAGTCTCTACCAAAAAAAAAAATTATCTGGGCATGGTGATGCATGCCTGTAATCCCAGCTACTTGGGAGGCTGAGGTAGGAAAACTGCTTGAACCCAGGAGGTGGAGGTTGCAGTGAGCTGAGATTGTACCACTGTACTCTGGGCAACAAGAGTGAAACTCCGTCTCAAAATAAATAAATAACATAAAATAAAATACAAAAATTAACTGGGCATGGTGGTGGGCACCAGTAATCCCAGCTACTCAGGAAGCCGAGGCAGAGAATTGCTTAAACCCAGTAGGTGGAGGTTGCAGTGAGCCGAGATTGTGCCACTGCACTCCAGCCTGGGCAACAGTGAGACTCTGTCTCAAAAAAAAAAAAAATGCCAGGCTTGGTGGTGGGTGCCTGGAATCCCAGCTACTCAGAAGGCTGAGGCACAAGAATCACTTGAATCCAGGAGGTAGAGGCTGCCGTGAGCTGAGATTGTGACTGCACTCCAGCCTGGGTGACAAAGCAAGACTCCGTCTCAAAAAAAAAAAAAAAAAAAAAAAAGCTCGTAATGAGTAAGAAAAGATGCTCTTCCAAGGGTTTGAGGGGCTGTGCCAGGAACCAGGGACAAAGACCCAACGAAGATCTTTTTGTTTTAGAGATGGGGTCTCACGCTATTGTCCAGGTTGGAGTGGGGTGGTATGATCATAGCTCACTACAGCCTTGAACTCCTGGGCTCAAGCAATCCTCCTGCCTCAACCTCCAGAGTAGCTGAGACTACATGGGCACACCATTGTGCCTGGTTTTTTTTAAGTATTTCGTAGAGACTGGGTCTCACTATATTGCCCAAACTGGTCTCAAACTCCTGGCCTCAAACGATCCTCCCACTTCAGCCTTCCGGGTCACCGAGATTACAGGCATGAACCACAGCACTCAGCTAAGATTCATTATACCACAGCCCCTACCTGTAGGTCAGCGACTGTCTGTCCTTCTGACATCTGTTAAAACAATTCTCTCACATGGTTTGGCTGTGTCCCCACCCAAATCTTATCTTGAATTGTAGCTCCCATAATTCCCACGTGTTGTGGGAGGGACCTGGTGGGAGATAACTGAATCATGGGGGCAGGTTCCCCTATACTTTTCTTATGGTAGTGAATCAGTATCAACAGATCTGATGGTTTTATAAGGGGAATCCCCTTTCACTTGGTTCTCATTCTTTTTGCCGGCCGCCATGTAAGATGTGCCTTTGCTCTTCCTTCACTTCCACCATGATTTTGAAGCCTCCCCAGCCACGTGGAACTGACAGTCAATTAAACCTCTTTCCTTTATAAATTACCCAGTCCTGGGTATGTCTTTATCAGCATGAACATGGACTCATATACTCTCTTTCCAAACAGGGGCATGTCAGGCCCCTGTCCACATGCTCTTAACGTTTCCCTGTATGCCTTACTCATAGCGCTCAACAGGTGCGAGTTTACAGATGTCCCTTGGCGTCCATGGGGAATTTGTTCCAGGACTCCTAGCAGATACCAAAATCCGCAGATGCTCAAGTCCCTGCTGTAATATGGTGTAGTATTTGCATATAACCTATGCACACCCTCCTGTATGCTTTAAATCATCTCTAGATTACCTCCAATACTTAACACAATGTAAATGCCTGTAAATAGTTGTTACACTGTGTTGTTTAGGGTATAATAACAACGAGAAAAGTCTATATAAGTTCCACTTATTTTCTTTTCCCAATACATCAAATCCGTGGTTGGTCGAATCCACAGATGAGGAAGCTATAACATGGAGCCCATGGATACAGAGTCCACAGTTACAGAGGCCATGGATGCAGAGCCTACAGATATAGAGGCCATGGATACAGAGCCCACAGTTACAGGGGCCACAGGTACAGTGACCACAGATACAGAGGCCACGGATATGGAAGGCTGACCGCACTTATTTCTGTGATCCTTTTGCTAATGTTAACATGGGCTTGCTTCCCTTAGCAGATTAAAGTTTCATGAAGACCAAGCCCAGCCTGGAATTGCTCAGACAGTATCTGTGGTGCCTAATACAGGGCCGAACACATGCAGGTCCTTCCTAATCATCAAAATGAAGGGAAAATAAGCCAGACATTACAAGTGGGCCTTTTCTCCTGGGCAGTAGGCTTCAGAGCAGAAGCTCCAACCCCCCAAGCCTGCCTCGCCCTGCATGTAAGTCCACACAAGCCTCAACTGCCTCTCGACCCTCCCTGTCAGGCCCTTTCCCTCGGAGCCTCCACCAGGGTAGGGCACAAGGGCACACAGAAACCATCAGCATTGGTGGGACTGGGCCGGCTGCAGCCCTTCATCAGAGACATGGACCCGAACAGGTGTGCCTGCAGAGTGGCTGCGATGCAGAGGAGATTTCAAATCACCCAACTGTTCTACTTATAATTCATAGCAAAATGGTTTGTTGCTGTAAAAATATATTTGCACGTTACATAAATAAACCCTCACAGTAATTATCTTAATGCTGTAGCTACAAATTAACACCTACTTACCTCGGGCAAATTAGCACCAAATTTAATTTGAGTGGCACGTCCGATGTGCAAGGCATACAGAGGAAGAGCTCGCTGTGGTATTTGCACGATGCAGGCTCTCGTTTCGAAACTGGGTGTTCTGATAAAGGGCTCTTGGGAGGAGGAGGGGATGGGTCTGATGCCATCCAGGCCTAAGCTTCCAAGACCCAGAGACAAAGAAGCTTGCACACAGTCATACCTGAGACAGATGCTGACCAGCGATTCCTGGGAAAGTCCAGGAATGATGAGGGGAGGAGCTCTTGCTCATGGCTGAATGGGGGTCACTATCGAGCTGGGATTCCAGTGGCATCCCATAAAAAGTAACTTCCAGCTGGGCGTGGTGGCTCACGCCTGTAATTCCAGCACTTTGGGAGGCTGAGGCAGGCAGATCACTTGAGGTCAGGAGTTCAAGACCAGCCTGGCCAACATGGCAAAACCCCATCTCTACTAAATGTACAAAAATTAGCCAAGTGTGGTGGCAGGCACCCGTAATCCCAGCCACTCTGGAGGCTGAGGGGGAAGAATCATTTAAACCCAGGAGGTGGAGGTTGAAATGAGCTGAGATTGTGCCACTGCCCTCCAGCCTGGGTGACAGAGTGAAACTTTGTCTTTAAAAAAAAAAAAGTAACTTTCACTCTTTTTTTTTTTTTTTGAGATGATGGAGTCTCGTTCTTGGCCCACAGGCTGGAGTGCAGGGGCACCATCTTGGCTCAGCGCAACCTCCACCTCCCTGGTTCAAGCAATTCTGCTGCCTCAGCCTCCTGAGTAGCTGGGACTACAGGCATGCGCCACCACACCTGTGTATTTTTTTTTAAGTAAAGACGGGGTTTCACCATATTGGTCAGGCTGGTCTTCAACTCCTGACCTCGTGATCCACCCACCTCGGCCTCCCAAAATGCTGGGATCACAGGTGTGGGCCACTGCGCCTGCCCAAAACTTCCACTCCTTTGTCTCAGCTATGCATGAATTTGTTAATACAGACCCTCACTGCCCAGTCGTCATCACAACCACCACTGGGTCCCCAGCACTGGCAAGACAGCATGTGCAAGGCCATTTGCCCAAGCAGCAGACAAATGAGACCCCCAAAGGTGGCAGCAGCGAAGTCCAAACAGGCTGGCTGTGACCTGCATCAGGACCTTGTCAGAGGCCTGTCCACAAACCCCAGGAGACCTTCAGCACCCTGAAGGGGCAAGGAGGTCTCTAAAGAGCTGCTGAGGCCACCCCCCCTCCTGTGGGTCCAGACTCAGGGCTCCCTCAACAGCCTGGAGGGAACACCAAGCATCTCTGCTGCCCTGCGCAAGGGTACCCAGGTGGCCATCCAGGTGTGCAGCTCTCACCTGCACACCTTCCAGCTGTAAGAGGTGGGTCTGTCCCTCCCCCCTGGGCCCACCCAGTTAGGCTAAGAGTCATCGTATCTCCCTTTTCAAAGCTTAATTCAGGAACGCAAGCCAGAGCTCATCAGCACAAAGCAATCCCCCTGACCATAAGAATTTAGCCAATGGTGATAATTGAAACCGTGTGTGGATCACTTCGTGCAGGGCTGTGCGTTCCAGAGGGGGAAGGTAGGGGAACATGGCATGTGCAAAGGCCCTGAGGTGGCAGTGGGGGCTATGCTGAGGGGCAGCTGGGAGGCCTGTGTGCCCGGGCAGAGGGAATCGGGTGGGGATGAAGGACATGAGCTCTGGAGGGCAGCAGGTCCAAACCACAGACTCTTTCAGGCTTGTGCAGGGGTTCCTTTGGGTCCCTAGGCTCCAGGAAGTTTCCCAGGTGCTTCTGAGACCAAAGATTCTATTTCTCAAAAGAGAACCACTGGGGGAGTCTCTCCAGGAAGCTGCTTAGGCAGATGAGACCCGGAGGGCTGTGGCCAACTTGCTGCCCCTCTGCAGACCCAGCAGCCCACAGAGAAGGCAGGGAATAGCCAACCCCTGATCAAGCCATACCTGATCTTCATCCTATCCCCAGACCTTTTCAGCTACATGGGCCAATGCATCCCTATTGACTTTGGGCCAGTTTAGAGTTCTGTTTTCTGTTAATTACAGCCAAAACTGTCCTGATGCTCCAGGTGCCCTGCCTACCCCAGATTGGAGGAGGGGCTTCCTGTGGGCTCTGGCAGCCCTTAGGTCCGTCACAGCCCTCATCAGTCTGCACCATATATCTGTATGCTCTTCCTAACCCATCACTGTGTGTGCCCCAACAGCAGGGTCATGTGACTCATGTCTGAGTCCCGTACTCAGCCAGCCTGGGGTCGGGGACATGAGCAAGCTCTCAGGAGGTCTGTTGAATAAGAGAACAAGCAGAGAGCATAAGACAGAGTCTGGGATCTAAGGCCTGGCTTGGCCTGATTCCACCCACACTCCAGGGTCTCTCCCACCATCCACCTTGTTCACCCCCTTCTCTGCAATGCATTCCAGGCTGTCCCTGAAGTGGACGCAGCTGGGCCTCTGCCATGCGCCCCACCATCCTCACTTGGGCATGTTGGGGTGACCCTGGGCTCTCCTCCCTAAAAAATGGTAAATCCGGCCAGGTGCAGTGGCTCACGCCTGTAATCCCAGGAATTTGGGAGGGTGAGGCGGGTGGATCACCTGAGGTCAGGAGTTCGAGACCAGCCTAACCAACATGGAGAAACCCCACCTCTACTAACAATACAAAATTAGCCTGCCATGGTGATGCCTATGATACCACCTACTCAGGAGGCTGAGGCAGGATAATTACTTGAACCTGGGAAGCGGAGGTTGCGGCAAGCCGAGATCACAGGACTGCACTCCAGCCTGGGTAACAAGAGCAAAATTAACGTCTCAAAAAAAAAAAAAGGCGGGGTAAATCCATGTCCTACACTCCCAAACCTGGATTTCAGGCTCGACCTCTCTCCCAGCTCTGACCTGAATATCCCAACTGCCCACTCAACCTTCCATGACAACCCTCTGTGTGTCAAGGCCTTCCTGTCATTCTTGGAATAAAATTCAAACCCCTGCACAAGCCTGAAACAGTCTGTGGTTTGGACCTGCTGCCCTCCACAGCGCACGTCCATCACCCCCACTCCACTCCCTCGGCCCTGGCACACAGGCCTTCCGGCTGCCCCTCAAACACACCCCCCACCGCCACCGTAGGGTCTCTGCACACGCCATGTTCCCCCACCGCCCCACCCCCACCCCCACCCCCACCCCCACCCCCAGAATGCGCAGCCCTGCACGTCAGTGATCCACAGATGGTTTCTATTATCATCATTAGCTGAAGTCCACTTCAATGACTCAGTCTCAATTAAAATCTACCTCCTGGGAAATTAAAGTGGGATTCACGGAGCCCCCATACACCCAGCCTTGTCCTTCAGATGCCTCTTTACAGAAAGATCTGGTTATGCTTTAGCCAGGCCAAAGAGACCTGCCCTCCCTGCAGCCAGACAGGAAATTGCCACCGGTACCCGGAGAAGTTCAGGCAGCCCTGTACCTCCCACCTGCTCCGAAACCCTCTGTACCTCTGAGATGGAGGCTACTGACGCCCAGGAAAAAGCAGCACAGGTGCGGTGGCTCAGGTCTGTAATCCCTGCACTTTGGGAGGCCAAGGTGGGCAGATCACTTGAGGTCAGGAGTTCGAAACCAGCTTGGCCAACATGGTGAAACCCCGTCTCTACTAAAAATACAAAAAAAAAAAAAAATTAGCCAGGCGTAGTGGCGGCCACCTATAATCCCAGCTACTCAGGAGGCTGAGGCAGGAGAATAGCTTGAACCTGGGAGGCAAAGGTTGCAGCGAGCTGAGATTGTGCCACTGCACTCCAGCCTGGGCATCAGAGCGAGACTCCATTTCAAAAAAAAAAAATTAACCAGGCAGGGTGATGTGTACCTGTAGTTTGAGCTACTAAGGATGCTGAGGTGGGAGGATCCCTTAAACGAGGAATTTGAGGCTGCAGTGAGCTATAATCACTCTCCAGCCTGAGCAACAGAGGAAGACCCTGTCTCGGAAACAGGAAAATATAAAAACATTGTTGCTAAGTGTTTTAAACATGATAATAATATTGCAATAATGTGAAAAAAGTTGGTGGATACTGAAGCTGGATTTAACACATCACAATGCACACATTTATCAAACATCACACTGAACACTGTAAATGTGTACTATTTTTGTTAATTATGCCTAAATAAAGCTGGAAGAGTTTTTTGAGACAGAGTGTCACACTCATTGCCCAGGCTGGAGTGCAATGGTGTGATCTCGGCTCACCACAACCTCCACCTCCCAGGTTCAAGCAATTCTCCCGTTTCAACCTCTCGAGTAGCTGGGATTACAGGCATGCTCCACCGCGCCTGCTTAATTTGTATTTTTAAGTAGAGATAGGTTTCTCTATGTTGCTCAGGCTGGTTTCAAACTCATGACATTAGATGATTTGCCCGCCCCGGCCTCCCAAAGTGCTGGGATTACAGGTGAGCCACTGCGCCCAGCCAAAAGGATAATTTTTTTAAAAAAGGAATTCACCTTGCAGTATTTAGGAATATGAGGTCTAGGAGCGGCTCTAAAATGCTACCGGGAATAGGGAGGGGAGAGAAGGGTGAGAGGGTGGAGGGGAGTTGGAGGGAGGCTGGGGTAGGGGTGTGGGGTGGAGAGGATGACCGCAGGCTAGCTCGACTGCTAGGTGGCCATGACTGACGATGGAAGATGGTGGCTCACCGTACATCCTTTGAATGTCTACAATTCTCCACAGATAAAAAGAACTTAAATGAAAAAATAAACCCTCTCATATAAAATGCAAGGAATTACAACAGCCTGGGACCTGCTCTGGAGAGTCAGGTGGGAGCCCCAGCTACAGGGGCCTCAGAGGCACCTTCAGGAAGCCCCACTCGAGCGCCACAGGGGGTTAACCTTTCCTGTAGATAGCAGATCCGCAGCCCAGACAAACCCCTGCCCCTTCCGAGTTTCCTTTGCTTGTTTTCATTTTATGGCCATGGCGGTGGCAGAAGGGAGGGAGAGCTACCTAGGAGTCTCTGGAATTCAGACCTGCTCAACCAGTTCCTTCTGGACAGTCACCGCTCCACTCTCCCCCGCACCAAAAAGCCGCTGCTCCGCTGCTCCGTCCAGGCCACCGAAGAAAGAACTGCTTGGCCTTGGCCTTTGGCGTGGAAGGCACAGGCTCTAAACAAAGTGCCATCTTCTCTCATCTCCCCACGCAAGATCCTCCCCCAGCTCAGGAGACGGAACCGATACCAATAAATGGGAACCCTGCACTTCAAACCACTAACTCATCTAATTCTCCCAATGGCCCCATGGGTAAATAATGACATTGCCCCTATTCCACAGACAGGAAACCCAAGCAAAATGGCCAGCAACTGACTCCAGCTCAAGGGAGAGGAAGTCAGGCCCCATCCCGGTTTTGTTTTTGTTTTTTTTTTGAAACAGAGTTTTGCTCTTGTTGCCCAGGCTGGAGTGCAATGGCGCAATCTTGGTGCACTGCAACCTCCGCCTCCTGGATTCAAGTGATTCTTCTGCTTCAGCCTCCTGAGTAGCTGGGATTACAGGCATGTGCCACCACACCCGGCTAATTTTGTATTTTTAGTAGACATGGGGTTTCTCCATGTTGGTCAGGCTGGTCTCCAACTCCCGACCGCAGGTGATCCGCCCGCCTCGGCCTCCCAAAGCGCTGGGATCACAGGTGTGAGCCACCGCGCCCGGTCTCCATCCTGGTTGCTAACCACTGCAGCGCCTGCCTCTCCCAAGCCCTGACGTTGTCCCCACCCCCTACTTCCCCAGCCTCAAGACAACCCACTGGTTTATGACACCCATTTCAGAGGTGAGAAAATAGAGGCCCGAAGACCTGATATGGAGAGAGAGTCGCTCAGCCAGGTCCTCTCTGCCTTCCAGGGACACAGAAATCTGGATGCAACAGGCTGCTCCCTGTGAAGGCAGCTGGGCAGGACTCTGGAGCAGCATACTCTCCTGCAGCTCAGCCCCACACATGCTCCTGCAAGGGTATCCTCACCCACAGAGCAGGGCCCAGAGGGGCTCCCTCAAAGGCAACCCAGGGAGCCCTGGGAAGCATCTGGATACACGTAGTGCATCTTCCTTGAGCATCAGTTTTAATCAAAGGACCAAGGGGAAAAAGTTAAATAATTTGGAACGAAATGGAAAGTATCCATTTTCTTTTTCTTTTTTTTTATGAGACGGAGTCTCGCACTGTCGCCCAGGCTGGAGGGCAGTGGCACAATTTCGGCTCACTGCAACCTCTGCCTCACCGGTTCAAGCAACTTTTATGCCTCGGCCTCCCAAGTAGCTGGGATTACAGGTGCTCGTAACCACGCCCGGCTAATTTTTGGTATCTTTAGTAGAGATGGGGTTTCACCATGTTAGCCAGGCTGGTCTAGAACCCCTGACCTCGTGATCCGCCCGTCTCTGCCTTCCACAGTGTTGGAATTACAGGCGTGAGCCACCACGCAGGCCGGAAAACATCTATTTTCTAGCCCCATGCTAATTTCACATAGATTTGGAGGGTAGTCACTGGCAGGCTCCAAATGGCTCCAACTTACACCAGACGCCAGCTCCCACGTGGGAGGCACACCTCAGTGCCCTGGGAGGCGGCCCAGCACAGTGCGTGTGGGAGGAGGATGGGGATGCGGGGGATGGCTTCGAAGCCCAGCTCTCCAATCACTAGCCATGTGACCTTAACCCTCCTTGTCTGTTTCCTCATCTGTGAAAGGGGCAGTAAGGAGTTCCCTGCCTCATGATGTGAGCAAGGAGTCAGGCAGCTAAGTGTGCAAGGAAGGTTTCATGACCACCATCGCCATGGGGAAGAATGGCCAACAGCTCCTTTTGCAAATGAAGAGGCTGATGCCCCAGAGGGAGAGTGACCTGCCCAAAAACCAGGTCTCTTGACTCCTTCTCCCTCCGTTTCTCACCCTCATGCAGCCTGTGCCTCAGTTTCCCTATCAGTGAAATGAAAGTAAAATCAGGGAATGGGATGGGTTTTTTCTTTTTTCTTTTTACTTTTTATTTTTTAAGAGATAGGGTTTCTCCATGTTGGCCAGGCTGGTCTCAAACTCCTGACCTCAGGTGATCCGCCCACCTCGGCCTCCCGAAGTGCTGGGATTACAGGCGTGAGCCACTGCGCCTGGCCTGAGATGGGTTTTTTTTGTTTTTTTTTTTTTTTAAGATGAGGTTTCACCATATTGGTCAGGCTGATCTCGAACTCCTGACCTCAGGTGATCCGCCCACCTCTGCCTCCCGAAGTGCTGGGATTACAGGTGTGAGCCACGGCGCCCGGCTGAGATGGGTTTTTTTAAAATGTGGTGAAAGATCCCGCCAGGCACCTCCAGGACCTGAGTTCTTTGCTCTCATCTCTTTAACCGAAGCCACCTTTATTTAAACACATCATCTGCAGCGTGCCCTTGAGCAGCTCAGCCCAGAACCGGCTTATTAGGCAGATGGCAGGATGCGCCAGGCATGTTTAAGTCAAGTAAGTGTCAATGACTCAGCCAGGCGCGGTGGCTCATGCCTGTAATCCCAGCACTTTGGGAGGCCGAGGTGGGCGGATCACCTGAGGTCAGGAGTTTGGGACCAGCCTGGCCAACAGGGTGAAACCCCTTCTCTACTAAAAATACAAAAATTAGCTGAATGTGGTGGCAGGCGCCTGTCATCCCAGCTACTAGGGAGGCTGAGGCACGAGAATCGCTTGAACCTGGGAGGCAGAGGTTGCAGTGAACTGAGATCGTGCCATTGCACTCCAGCCTGGGTGACAAGAGCTGAAACTCTGTCTTAAAAAAAAAAAAGTTTCAATGACCCAATGATGTGATCCAAGTAAATTGCCACCACCTGCGTCAGGTACTCCATGGACTTTTTCACCTGTAACTCACAAGCGAAGTATCCCTAGCTGGGGGTGCCAAGCCCTTCCCGTCCACCTCCCATCCACGTTCCAGCTCAACAGCCGCCTCCTCCAGGAAGCCCTCCCTAAGCTCTCACAAGTCCTTGGCTTCTCTCCATCACACAGAAGCCAGACTCTGGGACCGGGCAGCTGCCTGTCCACAGAATTAGCTGGGTTCACATCCCATATCCCTCTTTGCCCTACCCCCCCACCACCCCGTGTTGGTCTGGGGAACGGTTAGCAAATCAAAGCAGGAGCCCACTAACAGGATCCTACAGCTGCCAACGGAGAGGCCAACCAAAGGACGTGGACTTCTGAACCGGCGCAGGCTTAAGTGTTGCGTTCTCAGCTGGACAAATGTCAACACCGCATTTCACAGGCCAGCGAGGGACGGCACAGAGCTCTCTGGAATCCACACAGCCTCTTCCACAAAACCCCTAAGTCGGTGGCCAAGGCGCTGTCCCCACCCCGACAAACAATCCCACCCTCCTGCCCCCGGGCGGACTGTGTGGTTCCTTCTCTGAGGCCTTCACACTCCTCCCAAGGCAGCCGGGAAATTTCCAAGCTCGGGTGTGGCAGAGCCCCAAGGATTCTCAGGCGGCCCCCCAGGATTGAGGGACAGGGAAAGGCAGGACCTTCCTGCCTCGCTGGCGACCTCCAAGGCTGCTAGTGGCTCGGTTTAAAGTTCGTGCTTTTAACTCCTGCGGGTTCCACCCCGTGTGTCGAACCGCCCAGACGCCCAGGGCCGGAGTTTGAATCAGCACAGCACCTGCCCCCGCCTCTGTTTTCTCATTTGTGAAACCGGAATGACCCCACCTACCTCTTAGGTTTGATGTGAGGGAGCTTGCCGGGGGTGCTGTCCCAGGCACTGATTCGGCCCAACCTGAGACCCCAAGGGAACATTTGAGCTGACACAGTCAGCTTCGCCCCCCAAAAAACGAGCCCCCTCTATCGAAAGCTCACAGCCCTGGGTGTGACCACCTCAGTCAGGCCTCTTACCAGCAGTAGAGCTTCAACTCATAACTAACATCCCTAAACTAAAGCACCCATTACAGGCATGCAATTTCTCCAATATACCAGGTCTGTAATGCAGCCACAATTCACCGTTCAACCCCCCACTCAAGCGTGTTCACAAGCCAGAATCTGGCTTCGCCTCTATTAGACCTAATTAGACTAGAAAAGTCTACACCGAAGACCATTTCATAAACCCAGATTTCAGCCTCCATTACCGTAGCTACTCAAAAAGGCCTAATTAAACTCTTTTTTATTCCATCCATTCTAACCCTACTATTAATTACCTAATCTATTACCCCGAGTAATTTCAATTGCAACATAAATACTAACAAATAATGACCAGACCAGACCAAAACACAGGCAGAGGCGAGGGCGGGGGAGGCGTGCTGGGTGAGAGGGGACCGGACGGGGCGGGGAGGGAAATCCAGAGGCGGGGAAGAAACGAGGTGGAGGAAGAGGGAGTCTGGAATCTGCCGGGGGCCTGGAGGCTGCGCGCCAGCCAGAGCTGTCCCCAGGGCTTCAAGTGGCGTCGCGCCCGCCTGGGAGTCCCCACCCCGGCCAAGGGCCCCTTGTCCCCGCGCACGTCCCGGGAGCCCCCGTGGCGCCCCCACCCGGGGCACAGCTCCCTCCCTGCGCGCTCCCTCCCGCAGGCGCCCGCCTTACCTGGCCACGGACCCCGCCGGCCCCACCTGCGTGCCGGGTCCTCCGCTCCTCTGGTCCCTCCCCGGACGTGGCTCCCGGGCAGGCCCCGCCCCGCCCCGCCCCTCCGCCCGGGCTACCTGGCGGGAACGCAGTCCCAGGTGCAAGAGCTGACCCTGGGTCCACCTGGGTGTGTGGGGGGTAACAGGGCGGGGTCCGGCGGAGCACGCGCGCTCAGGAGCCCCTCGCACGGCGCACCCTGGGATCCCCGATTCCCGCCTTGGCTGCGTCCCCCTCCCACAAGGCACCCCTGCCTGGGGCGGGCACTTTCTTGCTGGTCCATTTCCCCATTTTTTTTTTTATTTTTATTTTATTTATTTTTTTTGAGACTGAGTTTCTCTCTCGTTGCCCAGGCTGAAGTGTAATGGCACCTCGGCTCACTGCAACCTCCATCTCCCAGTTCAAGTGATCCTCCTGCCTCAGCCTCCCGAGTAGCTGGGATTACAGGCATGTGCCACCACTGCTGGCTAATTTTGTATATTTAGTAGAGACAGGGTTTCTCCATGTTGGTCAGGCTGGTCTCAAACTCCTGACCTCAGGTGATTCACCCGCCTTGGCCCCACAAAGTGCTGGGATGACAGGCATGAGCCACCAAGCCCGGCAGAATGCTTTTCTTTTGGGTGTATACCCACTAATGGGATTGCTGGGTTGAATGGTAATTCTATTTTAAATTCTTTGAGAACTCTCCAAACTGCTTTTCACAGTGGCTGAACATTCCCACCAACATTGTATAAGTATTCCCCTTTCTCGGCAGCCTCGCCAATATCTATTATTTTTTGACTTTTTAATAACAACCATTCTGTCCAAAATCAAGAAGCTGGCAGAAAAAAATAATAGCCATTCTGACTGGTGTGAGATGGTTTCTCCTTGTGGTTTCGCTCTGCATTTCTCGGATGATTAGTGGTGTTGAGCAGTTTTTCTTGTGTGTTGCCTGCTTGTATGCTTGTATGTCTTTAGGGAAGTGTCTGTTCATGTCCTTTGTCCTTTTTTTTTTTTTGAGGCAGAGTCTTGCTCTGTTGCCCAGGCTTGAGTGCAGTAGTGCCTTCTTGGCTCACTGCAACCTCTGCCCCCGGGTTCAAGCGATTCTCCTGCCTCAGCCTCCTAAGCAGCTGGGATTACAGACACATGGTACCACACTCAGATAATTTTTGTATTTTTAGTAGAGATGGGGTTCACCATGTTGACCAGGCTGGTCTCAAACTTCTGACCTCAAGGATCCACCTGCCTTGGTCTCCCCAAGTGCTGGGATTACAGGTGTTAGCCACCTCACCCAGCCCCTTGCCCACTTTTTAATAGGATTATTTTATTCTTGTTGATTTACGTTTCTTATTGATTCTGAATACTAGTCTTTTGTCAGACGCATAGATTGCAACTGTTTTCTGTCATTTTATAGATTTTTTTACTCTGTTGATAGTTTGTTTTTGCTTTGCAAAGGCTCTTTAGAACAATTTTTTTTTTTTTTGAGACAGAATTTTGCTCTTGTCACCTAGGCTGGAGTGCAATGGTGCTATCTCGGCTCACTGCAACCTCCGCCTCCTGGGTTCAAGCGATTCTCCTGCCTAAGCCTCTCAAGTAGCTGGGATTGCAGACACCTGCCACCGTGCTTGGCTAATTTTGTATTTTTAGTAGAGAATGGGTTTCACCCTGTTGTCCAGGCTGGTCTTGAACTCCTGACCTCAGGCAATCTACACCTCGGCCTCCCAAAGTGCTGGGATTACTGGTGTGAGCCGCCACACCCCACCAATTTATGTTATTTAAATGTAAATTCTTGGTAAACAACTTAGGACCTGCCTCTTCTTTTCCTTTCAAAACCTACTTCTAACTGTTGCTAATCACAGTGCATATTCAGGGAAAGTTAAATGTATACTCCCAGGTTGCAGTCCTCACGCTTGACCCAAATGTACTTTTTTTTTGAGACTAAGTTTTGCTGTTGTTGTCCAGGCTGGAGTGCAGTGGTGCAATCTCAGCTCACTGCAACCTCCCCGTCCCGGGTTCAAGCGATTCTCCTGCCTCAGCCTCCCCAGTAGCTGGGATTACAGACACCTGCCACCACACTCGGCTAATTTTTGTATTTTGAGTACAGACAGCGTTTTGCCATGTTGGTCAGGCTGGTCCCCAAGTCCTGACCTCAGGTGATCCACCTGCCTTGGCTTCCCAAAGTGCTGGGATTCCCGGCGTGAGCCACTGGCGTGAGCCACCGCACCAAGCCCACAAATATACTCTTACTTCTTATATTAATTTTGCCTCAATTTTTTTCTTTAATCAACGACTCCCAGCCACAATCATTATTTCAGGTTCTGGAAGGAACTGGGCCTGCGCCAATCAGCACAGGCCTTCCTCCAGCCACAGAGTAACTAGACTTGGCCCGGATGGCTGGGCCTTATCTTGCCCTCTCCTTCTCTCTCCCCCAGCGCTGATGACAAAGTCTGATGCCTGGGGAGTGCTGGTGTTGGGGATAAGAAAAGATCTTTTCGGCCGGGCCTGGTGGCTCATACCTGTAATCCCAGCACTTTGGGAGGCCGAGGAGGGCGGATCAGTAGGTCAGGAGTTCAAGACCAGCCTGGCCAACATGGTGAAACCCCATCTCTACTAAAAATAAAACAATTGCTGGGCGCGGTGGGGCACATCTGTAGTCTCAGCTACTCAGAGGCTGAGGCAGGAGAATCACTTGAACCCAAGAGGCGGAGGTTGCAGTGAGCCAAGACCTTGCCATTGAACTCCAGCCTGGGCAGCAAGAGGGAAACTCTGTCTCAAAAAAAAAAGATATTTTCCTCACCCATGGCTGGGCTCATGGCTGAGGTCTCTGTAACGCAAGATGGATTTACAAGAGAAAAACCTACACATGTGTTTAATTTTAAGTTTTATGTGACAGTAATCTTCATAAGGAAAGGGAGGCCCAAAGCAACAGGCCAATGTGTGTTTTTATGCTTTGGTTTGAAGACTGGACAGTTGTGGAGAAGTTTGATTAGAGGATGTATTAGTCTGTTCTCATGCTGCTGATAAAGACATACCCGAGGCGGGGTGCGGTGGCTCAGACCTGTAATCCCAGCACTTTGGGAGGTTGAGGCGGGCGGATCACCTGAGTTCAGGAGTTCGAGACCAGCCTGGCCAATGTGGAGAAACCCTGACTCTACTAAAAATACAAAAATTAGCCAGAAGTGGTGGTGCACGCCAGTAATGCTGGCTACGCGGGAGACTGAGACAGGAGACTCTTTTGAAACCGGTAGGCGGAGGCTGCAGTGAGCTGAGATCGCGCCATCGCACTCCAGCCTGAGCAACAAGAGCAAAACTTCGTCTCAAAAAAAAAAAAAAAAAAAGATATACCCAAGACTGCATAATTTTTTTTTTAAGATGGGGTTTTACCATGATGGCCAGGCTGGTCTTGAACTCCTGACCTCAGGTGATCCACCCACCTCAGCCTCCCAAAGTGCTAGGATTACAAGACTGCATAATTTATAAAGGAAAGAGGTTTAATGAACTCAGAGCTCCACATGGCTGGGGAGGCCTCATAATCATGGCAGTAGATGAAGGAAAAGCAAATGGACATCTTATATGGTGGGCAGCAGAGACAATGAGAACCAAGTAAAAAGGGATTAAAAAACCCATCAGACCTTGGCCAGGTGTGGTGGCTCATGCCTGTAATCCCAGCACGTTGGGAGACTGAGGTCAGGTGCTTGAGACCAGCCTGGCCAACATGGTGAAACCCTGTCTCTACTAAGAGGTGGGAGCCTGTAATCCCAGCTACCGCGGAGGCCGAGGCAGGAGAATCCCAGCTACTGGGGAGTCTGAGGCAGGCACAAGGGGTGGATTATCTATGAATTTTCCAGGAAATGGGTGGGCAATTCCTGGAACTGAGGAGTCCACCCCTTTTTAGACCATATAGGGTAACTTCCTGATGTTGCTATGGCATTTGTAAACTGTCATGCCACTGACGGGAGTGTTAATGAGTTATAATTAGCATATAATGAGCAGTAGGGACGACCAGAGGTCACTTTCATGGCCATCTTGGTTTTGGTGGGATTTGGCCAGCTTCTTTACCACATGCTATTTTTTCTTTTTTTCTTTTTGAAACAGAGTCTTACTCTGTTGCCCAGGCTGGAGTGCAAAGGCACAATCTTCGCTTACCCCAGCCTCCACCTCCTGCTCCCAGGTTCAAGTGATTCTCCTGCCTCAGCCTCCCGAGTAGCTAGGATTACAGGCATGAGTCACCACACCTGGCTAATTTTGTATTTTTTAGTTGTTGGTCAGGCTGGTCTCAAACTCTTGACCTTGGGTAATCCACCTGCCTCGGCCTCCCAAAGTGCTAGGATGACAGGCGTGAGCCACCGTGCCCGGCTGATGCCGTCTAACTTCTAATGAACATAGATATCTGAGCCTCTGGGCAGATTAGAAATGCAGCCTATTTCTAGGTCAAATGTCAGCAAGCCTGGAGCCTGAAAGTCTGAAGTCCTGCTTGCGTAGGCTGATCGTCTCCCACCCGCTGCCTTCGTTTCCCATTGTCCCTGATCACCCAGCGGAGCTTCCCTGACAAGCCCCTCACCCAACCCTGCCATCTTAACTGTTCTTACATAATGTGAATACCTCTCACCCATCCTGCCATCTGAACTGCTCTTCTGCTTCACCCCTACCCGCCATTGTAACTGAACTTGTAGTCATGTATACTCCTTGCCCGTATCCCCCACCACTGTAACTGATCTTACCCTGCAACACCCCCGCCCGCCAAAAAAAAAACTACCCCAAGGCCAGGTGTGGTGGCTCACCCCTGTAATCCAAGCACTTTGGAGACCAAGGCGGGCAGATCACCTGAGGTCGGGAGTTCAAGACCAGCCTGACCAACATGGTGAAACCCTGTCTTTAAAATAAATAAATAAATAAATAAACACAAAAAACTACCCCAAGCTATAAAGCCAATTCCCACCTTACCCCCTTCACCTGTCCTTTCTCGGATTTGGCCGCTTGCACCCAAGTGAGAAATAAAACAGCCTTCTTGCCCACACAAAGCCAGTTTGGAAGATCTGTTTATTAATGCATTTAGTATTCAGTACTATTGGACGCGAATAACATCAAACTCTTCACTGCTCTCAAAACAAGACAAGGAAGTCACAATGTCTAATTCCAGCACTGTACACACACTTGATGGCTTTCATCTGGCGCTTGGTGCAGGGTTCTTTTTTCCTCTTGTGGAATGTAAACCTCTTTTGTATTACCAGTGTAAGATCAGGCCCTCGTGAAAGGGACAATTTGCAGGGTTTCTGTTTTAAAAAGCGACTTTGGACTGGAGTAAGAGAAAACACCCCCCAGTCGGTCTACGGCTGGCAGAATAATTTCACAGTATTAAGAGATGTCAGGGGAATATACCACCCTCCTTGCATTTGTGTTTTGTGAAAATCTCATACAAATTTCACAACCATAGCTTAGCAATATTAAAATACATACAATAAAGCAACAATACTGAATGATTGTGCGGCAAAGAATGCAGGTGTGTTCTGCCATTCATAATCAAAGGAGAAAGAAACATAAAAGCACTCTACAACCCGGACTGGCTCCCTTTTCAAGTTCTTTTTTCTGTTTTTTCCCCAAGCACTGTTTAATCAGTAATCAGCCAGTTAGCCATTTCCTTTTGTTCCTATCACAATAACTCCTTGCATTTCAAATGCCTTGCAATAGAAAAGAAAGAAGAATCATGCGAAATAAAGGAATTACATCTGAATGGTATTATTCTCAGCTTTATTAAATTTGCTCTTACAAATGTTTATGAAGTCGGAGAGTTGGTTCTCCCGCAAGCAGCAAATTCCACATTAATAAGCGCTGGGGGATGGAGAATTTCAAGGAGGAGGGAATGAAAGATCTGTGTCCAAGGTTTTGGGCTTCACATTTGTTTTCTTCCAAATTAACTCAGCCTGCCAGCTGCTTGAGCTAAGACTCGGCCTGCTTTTAACCTTATTAAAACCATGAAGCCAACATTACCCCCCGCCCCCCGCATCTGAGTGTATGACCGCTGAGTTAGGGCAAAAGGGACATAGAAGATTATCTTCCAACTCTCTCCCTTTATGGGCCAGGATCCTGGGAGCCAGTTGATTACAGGGCTTGCTTTCTCCCTGTGTATCCAGGCCCAGAACTCCAGGCAGGTTCCCTGATGCAAAGTCCTTTGAACTGACAGCACCATGGGCTACACCATAGTTAAGCCATGGTGAGCCCTGTGACCTGCACATATGCCTCCAGGTGGTCTCCCAGAGCCAGAAAGTCTGAGGTAACAGGAAAACCACAAAAGAAGAAGAATAGCTAGCTCCTGCAGTGCCTGATTAACCAACCCCGTGATAATCTGCCATTGTTCCTGCCTCGACTGATAAGCCAACCTTGTGACATTGGACCCTGTGACAACCCCCACCCCGGCTTGCAAGAACCATCCTGCACTGTAACTTTCCACTGCCTACCCTGAACCTATAGAACCAGCTCCTATCCCAACACCCTCACTGACTCTCTTTTCAGACTCAGCCTGCTCGCACCCAAGCAAATAAACAGCCTTGTTGCTCACACAAAGCCTGCTTGGGTGTTCTCTTCACTCAGAACACACTTAACACCTGACCCCTGCCGGTCTACCCCGTGCCCTGGTCCCGTGTCAAAGTGAATGCAATGTGTGGTTAGTACCACCTACAAACGGAAGGTGCCTGCGTTCTCCACTGTGTTTTCCGGGATCTTTGGGGCTAATAATGAAAACCCTTCTGATTTGCCACTGAGGAGGCCATGCTCCTGCTCCTCTGGTTGACAGCAGGGTGGACGCTGATCTTGTGCACTGACCTCCTCACCCCTCAAGTGCCTTTACCATATTGGCACTCCCGACCTTACAGACATCTCACAGCCCCAAGGTGGCCTGACAACGGGTTTACCCGGCCCCTTTGCCACCAGGGCCCAGACAGTACAGGCTGCACCATTGTGATGTCCACCCTAAGACAGGAGGCTGCCCTAGAATTCATAACCCTGGAGAGGGTGGCTCCAGCAATGCCCAGCTTGGGTGGCGAGAGAGGACACAGTGGCTACAAAGTGAAGTGACTGGGACACAGGGGGCATCGGTGCTGGTGGCAGTTGGGTTTGGTCCAATGTAACTGGGGCATCTCTGTGTCAGGGGGTGCATCTGTGCAGTGGGGACATCCGTATGTGATGGAGTCTGTGTGTGGGGAGCAGCTGTGCAGTGGAATCATCCCCATATGAGGAAGCCTCTCTGTATGGTGGGAGCATCTGTGCAATGAGATTATCTGTGCAGTGGAAGCATCCCTATGTGATGGGAGCCTCTCAGTGTGTGAGGAGCAGCTGTGCAGCAGGAGCTTCCCCGTATGATGGGTGCCTGTGTGTGTGTGGTAGGAGCATCTGCGGAGTGGGAGCATCTGTGTAGCGGGATCATCCCTGTATGATGGGCACCTGTGTGTGGGGAGCCTCTGGGCATTGGGAGTATCCCCATATGACGGACGCTTCTCTGTGTGTGGGGAGCCTCTGTGCAATGGGAGTGTCTGTGCAGCAGGAGCTTCACCATATGAGGAGAGCCTCTCAGTGTGTGGGGAGCATCTGTGCAACAGGAGCATCCTTGTATGATGGGCGCTTCTCTGTGTGATGGGAGCATCTGTGCTGTGGGAGCACCCCCATAGGATGGAGGTCTCTCTGTGCAGTGGGAGTACCTGTGCCGCAGGAGCATCCCCGTAGGATGGAGCCCTCTGTGGGAGTATCTGTGCCGTAGGAGCCTTCCCTGTGCAGTGGCTGCAGTGCCGGTTTTCCCATCAGGCCCACTGTTGTGCAAGGTGATTTGGGACACTGTTCCTGGAAGTGGGCCTGGCTCTCCCACCTCCTGACAGCCCTAGGAGCCGGCGACATTCTGTAATAACCTCCTTCTCTGCATAATCATCCGCGTCTGCCTCGGCTGCCTGCAACTAAGAGCCCGCCTGATCCCGTGTCCTCGTATTTCACGCCCCCCTGGCCTCCTCCCTGCCAAACCCAGGCTGACATGAATCCCCGCAGTGAGAAGAGAAATGTCAGCATGAGAAATTCCTCTCGCGGATGCTGTCGATGACGGTTTACATTTTTATAGCTTTTTACAGCCTGTGAGAGCAGTTCTGAGCTCTCTGCAAACACATCAGTCAATGAGGAGAAGGGTTCTGGGGGTAAAATCATCCGTTTATTATTAAGCCATTATCACCTTCGGGTCAAAAACCATTAAGTACGTGTCTGCCCGATGCTTGTCATCTGTGCAGAGCTCCTTTGTCAGAGATGTCTGGTGTCTGGAGTTTACAATCTAACAGCCCTGCTCTGCATGTGAGTCCACAGGGCACAGACGGGCAAAGAAACAGCACGGGTCACTTCATAGCTGGGAAGATCCTGGCTAGCGATGGGAACACTGAGGACAGGGTGACCTGCCCAATATCACACAGTGCTCAATTTAGGATCAGACCCTGGCGGACCTGGCTTTGCCCATGAAGGGTGTCTTACACGCATAAATACATACAAGGAAATAGCCCATGTTAGCCTTCCCCCGACTCAAGGACTACACGATTCTAGAGTACTGGGAAAAAGGAGTGTGGCATCCACTCAAGCCTGGTTGTGCTGAGCAACAAGCATCTCTCAATCACAGGGCCTTCCACCGCCACCATAGCCACACTTTTTTTTTTTTTTTGAGACAGAGTCTTGCTCTGTTGCCCAGGCTGGAGTGCAGGCTCACTGCAACCTCCACCTTCCTGGTTCAAGCAATTCTGCCTCAGCCTCCTGAGTAGGGATTAAAGGTGCGCACCACTATGTACGGCTCATTTTTGTATTTTTAGTAGAGACGGGGTTTCACTATGTTGGTCAGGCTGGTCTCGAACTGCTGACCTCGTGATCTGCCCAACTCAGCCTCCCAAAGTGCTGGGATTACAGGTGTGAGCCACCTCGCCCGGCCTATAGCCGCACTTCTTATCCATGCTGCGAGTCTGTCTGCTGGAGCGCCTCTGCAGGGCTACAAAATGCTCCGGCTCTGAAGCGCCCCGCATCACTTCCGCTTAGGGCTGGTCACATCAGCGCCCCCAAGTACACAAGGGCCAGGAAGAGCATCACGATTCTTAGGGGCTCACCTCCAGTCTGTACCAGTCGCATCCCTAGCAGAGGCTCCTGTGCCCCAGCAGCCTCCCCACTCCTCCCAGCATTTCTGAGGCTACTGCCTGCTTTACCGCTGGACAGTCCTGGAGTTGGGGACCATGGTCCCCCTGCTGGAGTGCTGTGTCTCTCCACTCGTCTCAGCAGAGGGGCCTAGACCAGCAGTCCATGCTTCCTAAGGAAAGCAGCTACAAGGAACTGCCGTGGTGTCACCTTGGCTCACTGCCACCTCTGCCTTTTCCTCTCTCATTTTCTTTCTCCTTCTCCCCTTCTCCCTCCCTCCCTTCCTTCTCTCCCCTTCCTTTCTTTCCTTTCCTCCTTCCCTCCCTCCCTTTCTTCCCTTCCCCTTTCCCTTCCCTTTCCTTTCTTCCCTACCTCCTCCTTTTCCTTATTAAAAAGTTTAGCCAGGCGTGGTGGCATGTGTCTGTAGTCCCAACTACTCTCGAGGCTGAGGTTGGAGGATCACTTGAGTCTAGGAGGTTGAGGGCTGCAGTAAGCTGTGATTATGTCACTGCACTGCAGCCTGCCCAATAGAGCGAGACACTGTCCCTACCAGAAAAAAAAAAAAACGTTGGCCTATAATGAAGACTTCTGGGTCTATAACCAAAAGAACTGAAAGCAGGATCTCAGAGAGGTATTTGCACACCTGTGTTCATGGCAGCATTCTTCACAACAGCCAAAAGGTGGGTCCGTCTGTCCCTCCTTCCTTCCTTCCCTCCCCTCCTCTCCTTTCCCCTTCCTTTTTGTCTGTTTATTGTGGCAAAACACACATGATAAAGTGTGCAGTTTAGTAAAGAACATTCGGATCGTCGTGGAACCAATCTCCAGAACTCTATCTGGCAAAACTAAACTCCAATCCCATCGACAACTCCCTAAATCCCCTCCCCCAGGGCCTGGCAACCAGAACTCTACTTTCTGTCCCTGTGGCTTTGCCTGTTCGGAACACTTCACAGGAACGGAATCAGCCAGCATGTGGTCTCACGCGTCTGGCTTCTTTCACTTCGCATCAGGGTTTTCAGTCTTAATGTCGCAGCATGTACCCAGACTCCATTCTTTTTTGAGGCTGGAGAATATTCCCTTGTCTGGATGACCACATGGCTCATCCATTCAGCTGACGACGGGTGGCTTCCATCCTTTGGCTGTTGTGAGGAACACTGCTACGAACACGGGTGTGCAAGTATCTCTTCCAGATCCTGCTTTCCATTCTTTTGGGTATAGCCCCAGAAGTCTTCATTATAGACCAACTTTGGCCTTTGGGCGGTGGGGAGAGGGGGACAGGATCTCGTTTTGTTAGCCAGGCTGCAGTGCAGTGGCATGATCATGGCTCACTGCAGCCTCAACCTCCCAGACTCAAGTGATTCTTCCACCTCAGCCTCCAGAGTATTTGGGACTACAGGCACGTGCCACCACACCTGGCTAATTTTTAGAATATTTTTTATAGAAGGGTTTCACCCTGTTGCCCAGGCTGGTTTCCAACTCCTGAGCTCAAGCAATCCACCCACCTTGCCGTCTCAAAGTGCTAGGCTTACAGGTGTAAGCCATCGTGCCTAGCTGTAAGCTATTACTTTCTTTTATTTTTTTTTTTGAGAGTCTCGCTCTGTCGCCCAGGCTGGACTGCAGTGGCGTGATCTTGGCTCAGTGCCACTTCTGCCTCTTGGGTTCAAGGGATTCTCCTGTCTCAGCCTCCTGAGTGGCTGGGATTATCGGCACAAGCCACTACTCCTGGCTAATTTTTGTACTTTTAGTAGAGACGGGGTTTCACCATGTTGGCCAGGCTGGTCTTGACCTCCTGACCTCAGGTGATCCACCCACCTTGGCCTCCCAAAGTGCTGGGATTACAGGCGTCAGCCACTGCACCCGGCCTAAGCTATTACTTTCATGGTCAAATGGAAAATGACAAATGGGCCCACGGTTTTTGAGGGCACCCCTTTGGCACACCATGCTTCCTAGTCTCTCTCTCTTCTTCTGGAGGGGCTTCGGCTGTGGGCATCTCCACCTTTGGGACTCCCCCTCTTCCTCTCCCCAGGGCCAGCACATGAAGAGAACACGTTTGCCCCCACCTCATGATTCCTGGGCCACAGCCCACCCAGCAGCACCTCCCTGAAACAGAGCTAGTCCTTCTGGTGATGACTACCATGTGGTGCAAAGTGGGTGCTTGAGAGGGCACCGGGGGTGGGCATCAGCACTCCAATTCGCCCGCCTCTGAAGTCTCCTGCCAGGGCTGAGCCGCTGTGTAGTGTGCACCTGCACACACATTCATTCATACACACACACACACACACACACATACACCCAAACAAATCTGAGCTCTCAGCTGGGTGCAGTCAGGGTCACTAGGAAGCCTACTGTGACCCACCCCTAAGTGCCACCTCCCCCTCAGACCCTGTCACGGTGGGAATGAGGCTCACAGGTCCCAGCAGGCCCATGGACCCCAAGGCAGGGCTGAAATGCAGATTCAGGGTCAGCAGATAGGGCCTGGGCCCAGAGATGGTGCATTTGAGAGGTAAGGGGTAGAGCATTCATGACAATCCTGTGCAGAATTTACAGCAAACACACAAAAGTTGGAAACAATAAAGCAGTTTCTAGAACCCCAGCCTTGGAGATGCAGAGGAAATGACCCCACTGGAGACGCCCCTGGTGATGCTGATGGTAGACCAGTCACTAAGAAATGAACCAGTGATTTCACTCCTTTAACAAACCTTAGGTGCAGGAGGCAGAGCAGCAAGTGTTAGGAAGCCACGTCTGCTCATTTCTGCTGCCAGCATCATTTCACCAAGTCCTGACTTTGACAAGGCGCAGCTCTCCGGGAGGACGCCTTGAAGGCCAAACAGGATAGGAGCGTGGAGTGCACGGTCCCCCACGTCTCTTCCCTGAGTCACTCTATTCCTTAAAAGATAAAGAAGGGCCGGACACAGTGGCTCATGCCTGTAATCCCAGCACTTTGGGAGGCTGAAGCAAGTGGATCACCTGAGGTCAGGAGTTCGAGACCAGCCTGGCCAACATGGTAAAACCCCGTGTCTTCTAAAAATACAAAAATTAGCTGGGCGTGGTGGCACATGCCTATAGTCTCAGTTACTCCGGAGGCTGAGGCAAGAGAATTGCTTGAACCCGGGAGACAGAGGTTGCAGTGAGGTGAGATTGCACCACTGCACTCCGCCTGGGCGACAGAGCGAGACTCCGTCTCAGAAAAAAAAAAAAAAGACGAAGACAAAAAAAGATAAATAAGGCTGGATGCAGTATAATCCCAGCATTTTGGGAGGCTTTGGACTCAAGAAAGAGGATCACTTGAGCCTAGTAGTTTGTGTCCAGCCTGGTCAACATAGGGAGAGTCTGTCTCTACAAAATAAACAAATTAGGCGGGCTTTGATGGCACATGCCTGTGGTCCCAGCTACTTGGGGAGCTGAGGTGGGAGGATCATTCATGTCTGGGAGGTCGAGTCTGCAGTCAGCTGTGATCACACTACTGCCCTCCCAGCCAGGGCAACAGAGTGAGACCCTGTCTCAAAATAAATAAATAAAATAAAATAAACCCACCCTTGCCTTTTCCTACACATAATGTCTGATGGGGTTAGTGACTGCATTTCATTTTTGAGACGGAGTTTCATTCTTGTCACCCAGGCTGGGGTGCAGTGGTGCCATCTCGGCTCACTGCAACCTCTGCTTCCCGGGTTCAAGCGATTCTCCTGCCTCAGCCTCTTGAGTAGCTGGTATTACAGGTGCGCACCACAATGCCAGGCTAATTTTTTTTTTTTTTGTATTTTTAGTAGAGACTGGGTTTTACCATGTTGGCAAGGGTGGTCTTGAACTCCTGACTTCAGGCAATCCACCCACCTCCGCCTCCCAAAGTGTTGGCATTACAGGCGTGAGCCACCGTGCCTGGACTTCATTGATAGTTTACCAATTTATAAGATGTCTGAATACAGATCACCTCAGACATCTTTAGGAACAGGGCTGGGTCTAATACACACACACACACACACACACACACACACACACACACACACACACATTCGGCCTCCTGGTGGGCTGCTGCTTTCTGGGGGTGGGAGCGCAGCCTCATCTCCTTGGGACCCTCACTGAGACCCCTGAACTCTGCAGAACCCAGGCCCAGCACCCACCCTCCTGGGCTGCAGCCCCTCATCTGTGGGTGGGGACACTGCTGGCTGCTGTCCAGAGGCCTCCCCTCCTGCCCCGGGGCAGGAGGACCAAGAGCTCAGGGACCACCTTTCCCTGGGCCCAAGTGCCAGCCAGCAGAGGCCACCAGTCCCTGAGCCACCCTAGGCCCGGCAGCATCCAGGGACCAGGGATGCCTGACCCCCCTTTATGGAGCCCCCACCACTCAGCGAGAACAGAGGGTCTAGCACCCTCGTGTGGACAGAGCCCAGACAGCAACTCCCTGCCACGGCTTCTGATCTTCGGTCCTTCTGCCTCCATGTGACCTTTGGGAACCTGCTGCTAATGGTCACCCACCACTCCCCACCCCAGGATCCATGATGGAGCTGGGAGCCAAAGAGGTTGGTTGAGGGATCTCGGCCCCATCAACCTGGCTGAGGGATTCTCAGAGCAGGTTCTGGCTTCCCGTTCGATGCCCACCTGACCCCTAGGCCTGGGTCCTCAGGCTGCTCTTGCTCCCCTATGTGCTCTGCTGAGCCTTGCCTGGGGCAGAGTACCTGTTCCCAGAGCAGCTTCAGAGAGCTCCACGGGGTTGGTATGTACCCATAGCACAGATCACAAAACCGAGGCTCAGCACAGTCAGAAAGCCGGAGCTCCCCCTGCCCCCACCTCTACACCCCCTATCCTGAGCTGAAGCAGGGTGCCTGCACTGCTTCTCCCACCAGAGGGCAAAACTCCTCCATCCAGAAGGCTTTGCCGGCAGACAGCCTGGGCCAGCTGCAGCCGTAACTCAGGGGTGGGGTGATGTCCTCCTGCTCACACCTGGTTCTCCTGCCCTGGGCCTGTCCCTCATTTGCTCAGCACTCCTTCCCCACCCCAAGAGAAAATCAATGCCATGAGAGGAGGGCACTCGGAAGGGTGTGGTGGTGGTAGATGAGGGCAGGTGAACGGGGTATGGAAAGGTTCCCGCCATTAGAGACCCCCACACCCTCTCCCCACGGAGGCCACACTGACCCGATGCTTTAAAAAAGTGGGGTGGCCAGGGAAGCCTGCCCCAGGCTCAGCTCCTCCCTGAAAGTCGGGGCGCCTGCGGGGCTGAGCTGGTTTCTGGCTCTCAGGAACACTTGAGCCCCACTGATGGGGGGACAGGGAGCGGGCCCTGCCTCCTGTGGCTGAGGGGGTACCCTGACCACCTGAGGGCTCGGGGAAAGCCTGTCTGGGGTAGTGAGGCTGCAGGGGTGGTGAGAGCAGGTGATCACTCGTCCTTCCCAGGCCAGGTGGCCTCCAGAAGGTCACCCCCACCTCCCAGGCTGCCTGGGCGCTTCTGTAGCACGGGAGGGGCTGGCAGATCCCGCCTCCACCCCTCCTTTCTCCCTCCTCCCTCCTTCCCCTGCTCCCACCAGGGGCAAAGTCAGGGCCAGCCCCACTCCCTGACATCCCAGCGCTTCCTTCCTTGATCTCCCGGGTCTCCCATCGTGTAGCAGAAGGGAGGCCTGGACAACAGGCACAGGCCTGCCCCCTAGGGAACCTGCGCTCCCTAGGAGGGAGCGAAGCCTGAGGGTGAGCACCCTGAAGGGGTGTCTCCAGGGCAGGAACCGCAGACATGAGCGGGTTGACTCGTTTTATTCCGCCCCTTTACATCCCCATGGCCACCCCAGGCAGGAGAAGACAGGTATGCTGGAGTCTGGTCACTCCGGGGTCCCACGTGGGTAGAGTCCACTGGATTCACATTCTCCGTGGGTGGGGCAGGAGGAGCACAGGAGTGAGGGGCCAACCCCGTCCCAGACCTCGGTCCCCAGGAACGCTGACTCAGATGCCTGCGACAGACCTGGGCCAAGCAAGGGAGGCTGATGGTATTTCCAACAAAGACAGGAAGACAGTCACCAAGGCCAGGCTGACGGGGCTAGAGGGGCGGGACAGAGTAAAAAAGTCTCACGCACACACACACACGCCACATGGACACCCCCACACACGGGGCTGTGTCAATAAAAACTCAAGGCCAGCCGTGAGGCCTCACACGACGCTCTGCCGGCCCCCGGGCCCCCCCAAGCCGGATGTGGCAGACCCTCGGCCCCGGCCAAAGTCAATAAAAATCCCTTCCGAATCCGAGTCCACGGACTCCAGGATCTGGTCCACCAGGTTCTCAGGGCTGGAGCCAGGCAGCGGGCTGTGGATGGGATCCTGGCCCTGCTCGGGGGGCTGGGTCGTGGGGTGCAGTCTGCTGGGGCATGGCCCTGAGTGGGGCACTGGGGACGACCTGTAGGCTCCGGCGGGGCCCTGGCCGGGCGGGTCGGAGAAGCCCTGAGGCTCGGGGCAGGACGTCATCTCGGACACGGAGTGCCTGCGGATGCTGGTGCTGCCGGCTGCCGCGCCCTCCGCCTCGTGCTCTTGCACAGGGTTCAGCAGCGGCGTGTTGTAGCTCCTGGAACGCACCACCGGGTTCTTGGCCAGCACATCCCCCGAGCGGGAGTGGCGCAGCAGACGCTTTTCTGGGGAGAGACGTGGGCACCGTCACACCCCAGAGGCCACCTGAATGTCCCCACCCACATAAGCACCTGCTGCCTGCTGCCTGCTGCGTACTTCGTCCTCCAGCAGGGGCAGCTTCTGGGAAGGTCGGATCTACACTGCTTCCGGGGGTGGTGGCCCAGCCCAGCAGGCCCCTGCCACCAAGCACCCTGACACTAACTCAGGTTCCAGTCTGTATTCTCCATCCAGCCCCAGCCCTGAACATGCAGGATCTCAAGTCAAATGCCTGGGTTTGAACCTGCACCCTGCCAGCGACCTGTGTTTGACCCCGGGTAAGTTATGTAATCCCGTGCCTCAGTTTCCCCACTGGTGGAAGTGGACGGACCCTGGCACTGGTGGATGCCTGCACTTCCCCAGGCCGGTGCAGCCCCTGCCCCACTAGAGCTGGTGTCCAAGGGGGTGGGGGAGTCAAAAAGCCCACCACAGGGACGCCACCGGGCCAGGTCGTGGGGCTATGGTGGGGGAAGATGGCGACAGGTCCTCAACCTAAGGTCAAGACGGGGATTCCATCCTGGGGATGCGGGGAACCTGTGGCCGGGCAGTTGTAAACGGGCCTCACTGGCTTTGGTATGGAGAGGAACAGACTATGGGGGACACAGGCAGACATGGGGACCTGGAGAGGAGGCCCCTTGGGTCATCTGGGCAGGAGGCAGTGGCGCTGGTGGCCCAGGCCAGGTGTGGGGCAGGGTTCAGGCTCCCATTCAGGATTCTGCAGTTCCAAGAATGGCCACCAGGTGGCAGGTGGCATACACGAGCAGCGCAGGGGCCTCAAAGTTCTTCAGCGGCCAGGGCACTGCCTGAGCTGAGACATACTGGTGGGTGGGTTTTACACCAGCAGGTGGGTAGGGGGAGTCCCTCTGGATGAGGGGGCATAGTCCCAAGTGGGCCTTACACCAGCTCTGTCCCCTCTGCCTGGGAGGCTTCCAGCCTCCAGCTGACGGTGAGTGTGGAGGGGACTCACTGGTCGGCCTCCCCTGCTGGAGGGGAGAGACGTGGCCTTGGGCTAGTGTGGAGCAGGGAATGATGGGACATTGCTGCAGGAACCCAGAGGCCCTCGTCAAGGGAGCAACGTGGCCAGCTGTGCTGGAGTGGCAGCCTCCGGAGGCGGCCTACAGGGCTCGGCCCGCCCACCCCCAGGCGAAGTCCCTCTCAGCCTGGGTTCCCTAATGCCCACTCCCAGGCCGAGTCCCCCCCAGCCTGGATTCCCTAACGCCCACCCCCAGGCCGAATCCCCCCCAGCCTGGGTTCCCTAACGGAGCCAGGAGTCCTCAGGCATTTGCATGTTCTGAGCACTCTGCCTGGCCAACTTCTGACTTTCAAGACTGCACACAGAGGTGGCCTCCTGGGGGATGCAGAGGCCTGGTGGGGCTCTCCAGGGTGTGGTCACATCACCACCCACCGTCACGGGTCCCACATCCAGGCCCGCACATGGCAGGCTGGGGGCTGCAGTCTGTCCATCTGTTCACAATGGACCGGGTCCGTGGTCACCCCCACCGCAGCCCAAGGCCCAGGCGGACCCCTACCCAGGATGCAGGAGTGGGTGAAGGGCCCCTCGCTGGAGTGGAGGCCGTAGGTGCCCAGGTATGGCGACACCACCTTCTGGACCAGCGTCTCCAGGCGCAGGTAGTCCTCGGTCACGCCCCTGGACTCGTGCACCCCCTGCAGGAGAGTGGGGTGGGGGTGATGCACCTAAGCCTGGTGGCCCAGGCTCTCAGCCGTATGTCCTACCTACCAGACAGCCTATCCTCTGCCTCCTGCTTCTCCTTGACCCCAGCACCCTGCCGAGGGCTGGAGAAAGCCAACTTATAACAAGAGCTTGCACTCATTAAGACAGTATAAATGAGTGAATGAATGAATGAATGAATGAGGACGGCAGACCTCCAGAGGCTGTCACGTAGTTCAGGGACAACATACCCCCAGGCAGAATTCTTTTTTGAGACGGAGCCTCCCTGTGTTGCCAGGCTGGAGTGCAGTGGAGCAATCTCGGCTCACTGCAGCTCCACCTCCCGGGTTCAAGCAATTCTCCTGCCTCAGCCTCCTGAGTAGCTGGGAATACAGATGCACACCACCACACCCAGCTAATTTTTTGTACTTTTAATAGAGATGGGGTTTCACCATGTTGGCCAGGATGGTCTTGATCTCTTGACCTCATGATCCGCCCGTCTCGGCCCCCCAAAGTGCTGGGATTACAGGTGTGAGCCACTGTGCCCAGCCACACCCAGGTAGAATTCTAAGTGACAATCTGGCCAGCCAGAGGTTCCTGGGATGGGTGTGGGAGGCCACTCCAGGCAGGGAGGGCGGTCAGCAGAGTTGCCTGAACTTCTGGGTTGCGTGGCTGATACAGGCTCCTATGTACTGGCCTGTGTTTCAACAAGAAGTGGGCAGGACTCCACAGGGACCCTCAGCAAGGTCACCTACAATAACGCAGGGGAACCCACGTGTCTGTGGAATTGTCTGCCCATAGGAGCAGTGAGTTGATGGTGAATGACCCTGTCCTCACCTGTCCTGCCAGGGAGGACGTCTTCCACTGTTACACACACTGGGAAACTGAAGCTGAGACAGCAAAGTCTCTCACGGGTCCCTGCTTCAACCCAGCCAGGCCTGGCCTACACTCTCTTCACTCCCAGAGGCAGGCGGGGGGCTGTTCTGCCTCCCAGGGCAGCCCCACCCTGCACAGATCCACACTGGCCGCCCCTTGCTCTGGTTGCCATGAGTGTCCCGAGTGTCCCCACAAACCCTAATTCTAAAAGGATCTTCAAGGAGGCCAGGTACGGTGGCTCACACCTGTAATCCCAGCACTTTGGAAGGCTTAGGTGGGTGGATCACCTGGGGTCAGGAGTTGGAGACGAGCCTGACCAACATGGAGAAACCCATCTCTACTAAAAATACAAAATTAGCCAGGCATGGGACATGGTGGCCCATGCCTGTCATCTCAGCTACTCGGGAGGCTGAGGCAGGAGAATCGCTTGACCCCGGGAGGCCGACGTTGCAGTGAGCCAAGATCACGCCACTATACTCCAGCCTGGGCAACAAGACAAAAAAAAAAAAAAAAAAAAAACTTCACGGGGATTCAGAACAATAAATAGGGCTTTGCACCTGTGAGAGCCAGGCTCCTGCCCTTGTTAGATCCCAGCAAGCAAGGACTCAGTTTCCCCACCTGTAAAATGGGGTGGCCAGTGGTGCCTGCAGGGTCCTGCGACAGTGAGATGAGCCGGCCAACCGTGAAGCGTGGTGCTGGGGAGGGCAGTGTGCGGAAACCCCCAGCTCGCGGTGATGCCGCTGGGGACCCCCACTCCCCCATCTGGGGCAGGCACCCTCTCTCCGCCTGCTGTAAGGCGGACTAACAGCTGTCAGATCTTCCCCAGAGCTGGGCCTGCTGACGAAAGCCCTCTGGACAGAAACGACAGGGCCACTGTATGTGTATGTGTGTGTATAGTGTGGGTGTGCATGTGTGCACGTGCGTAGTGTATGTGTGCAGTGTGTGCATGTGTATAGTGTGGGTGTGCATGTGCGTGCACGTGTGTACTGTCTGTGCATGTGTAGTGTGTACGTGTGCATGTGTGCATCCTGTGTGCAGTGTGCATGGGTGTAGTGTGCACGTGTATAGTGTGTGTGTGTGCACATGCATGTGTGTACTGTGTATGTGCACAGACCTGGAGGAACCCACAGCTCCGACCGGCTGCTCCCGTCCCTGGCCCTCACAGGCTTCTCCTCTGATTGGACCCTTCCTTAAGTCTGTGCCCCTAACTCCTTGTCTCATGCTCTGGCAGTGGGGAGCTGAGCCCGGTCCCTACCCCACAGTCCCCATGTCCGACCCTGTGCCCACTGCACCCACCTGCAGCACCAGCAGCATCTGCACGATGGCGGGGGGCACGCGGGCGTGGGCCCGGGCCAGCGCGTCTTCTAGCTTCACGCTGAGGGTGATGGCGTTCCGGAAGTGTAGCAGGGCCAGCTGGCGCACTGAAGGCTCCTTGCCCTGTGGACAGAAGGCACCGCACCGCACCCCACCCGCTGTGGTGACATGTGTCCTCATCTCTCCTCTCCCAGCCCTGGGACCCCACAGGGGGAAGAGACCTGCTGACCCTCAGGCCCCCCAACCCTGTTCTCCCCAGATGACCCTGTCCCAAGGATAGTGGGTCCCTTCAGTTTCCTCTGGCAGTGAAGGGGTTACTGTCACAGAGCCCCTGCTCTGTGCCTGGCTACTGGAGGATTCACAGGGAGGGAGGCCTCCATATCTGTAGCTTGTAGGGGTGGAAACAGGCTCTGAGCAACTCGCGTGGCCCACAGAGAGCAGCACAGGGCAGGGCAGGTGCGTGCGTCCCCGAGCCTGGCAGCCGCCCTGTTAGAATGAGATCAGGGTGGGCACAGCAGGGGCACTGGGCTCCCTTCCCAGGCTGGGCTGCCCACCTGCACGGGGTAGAAGATGGCCTGTAGCATGGGCAGCACATCACTGAAGAAGAAGTCCCAGGTCTCCGCCAGCGAGTCCAGCAGCTTCTGTCCTGTGGGCATGGGGGCTGTCACCACCAGGCCTGAACTGGCTCCGGCAGATGCCTCAACTCACCCAGGATAGGGTGTCAGAGGATGCAGGAGCAGAGGGCCTGGGCTCAGGCCCCTGGAAGCACCTGCCCAAGGTCGACGTCCAGCTCCACAGCTCGGCAGTTCTGCGGCCCTGGGACCACTGCTTAACCTCAGTTTTCCCGTTTATAAAATAGGGAGGTAATGGGGTCAACCTCCCAGAGGTGAAGGCATGAAATGAGACTAAGGCACAGAGGGCTTGGCTCAGAGGCTGCTCCTGGCAGTTTCCCGGCCTTTATCACATACCAATGCTGCACAAGTGAGACCCGCACAGGTACGCCCGGCATGGGTGAGACCCGCACAGGTACGCCTGGACATGTCCTAGTCTCATCAGATCCTCCTAACAACCTGGCTAAGCACTGAGTTCACCTACCCACCGGCCCCCTCCCTCCTTCCCCTACCCTGCCTGCCCCTCCAACAAACATTCACAGAGCTCTTACTCTGTGCCAGCCCTGATGCTGACTGGGGACCCAAACGGCTGCCCATCCATCACATGGCAGGGAAGCGGGACATTGAACAGGATCATAAGGGCAGTGGCTAGGAGTGACCAACTCCCACCGAGTAGACAGAGGCTGAGCCTCCGAGAAAAGGGTGCACCATGGTCCGTGGCTGGGAGGACCAGCCCAGACCAGCCCAGCCCAGCCCAGGCTGTCTGTGGGGAGGTCTGAGGAGCCACGGAAACCACTTCCAATAGCAGCACCACGTCCAAGGGAGGAGAGGGTGTAGAGGGTCAGGCCGGGAGGGCTTCCTGCAGGAGGATCCTGCGTGATCCAAGCTGGCTACAGAAGTTGGGCTTGCCAGACTGAATGGTGTGGGGACACAATGTGACAGGTGAAACTCTGAAGAAGGTATGTAGGTAGCAGACACTGGCCGAGCTCTGCAGGCATTTCCACTGGCCCTGGGAGGAACGGTGCCATCCACTGGGCGAGTGATCCTTGTGGGAGGGGGACAGCTGCCCAAGCTGGCTCTGGGAGAGACAGCGTGCAGAACCCTTGGCCTTTCTGCTTGGACTGAGCGGAGCTGGGATGACGGCTGCTGGGTCCAGGGATGTAGTCCCAGGACATGTCCCCAAGGCCTTTGCTGTCCTCCGCAAGCCAGACGAGCAACTGGCGAGAGAGAGCTTGGTGTGGGTGCCTCTGAGTGGAGGGAAGAGTCGCTGGCCATCTCTCAGGCTGCACCCCCAGCCAGAACTGCTTTGAGGTTTCCATGGGAACTCGGAGGCTGAACAGGGACCTCTGCCTCTTTTCCTCACTCTTTGGGCCCTGCCCCCACTCCTGAAAGCCCCCAGGTTCATGTAGGTTTAAGGGCACTAGGAGCAGAACCCAGTCAGGTGCAGCCCCGGGGGCTCAGTGGGCTGGGGGCGAGCTGGACTGGGCCCCATCTTTGGCTCCCAGCCAGGTGGCCAGCCCTCTGCCCTGGGCTGCCCACACATGGCTCTGAGGGGTGACGGGGGCCAGCAGGAATGCCTGGGATGGGCGGATGCTCACCACCCCGCTGAACTGCACTCACACACAAAGTCCCTTCAGTTCCCCTCCGCTGCAGCAGGAAGAAAGCCGGCTCAGTCCCCAGGCTGGCCTGGGGGTGGCTCTGGGCACTGGCCAGGCCCGTGCTCTGCTGAGTCCAGGCCGTTCTCCAGCCCACGGGGCGGAAATGCTGCGGAAAGCAGATGTTGTAAAACAGAATCCACCCCCCAGCCGGAGCCACATGGCGACGAGAGGCCAGGAAGGGCAGCCTCGTGGCTGGCGGGGCTCTCTGCCGGGGACCGTCCTGTGGGGGCCCCTCTGTGGGGCGGTAGAGTTGGCGAGGGTTAGTCGGAGGCATGGGGCAACCCCAGGAAGTTCCTCCAGGCGGACTCGGTGGCATCCTCTATGAGAGGGGCGTGATACATGTCTCCACGTGGGCAGGTTGAAAGCTGAGATGAAACAGCGCTGAGCATCTGCTGCTGGTGGGATGGGACAGGGGTGCATGCGCGCCGTGCCTTGGCTCCAGCCCGGCAGTAGCAGGGGCTGACGATGTAGATGAGTGGCCCTGCAGTACCCTTGGCTCCGCGCTGGCTCCCACCCTGGGGTTCTCACTGTGGGCACAGGCCAGTGTCCGTCTTTCCTGTTTCCTTTTTTTTTTTTTTTTGAGATGGAGTCTCGCTCTGTCGCCCAGGCTGGAGTGCACTGGTGTGATCTTGGCTCACTGCAGCCTCTGCCTCCTGGGTTCAAGCGATCCTCCTGCCTCAGCCTCCCCAGTAGCGGGGATTACAGGTGCCTGCCACCATGCATGGCTAATTTTTGTATTTTTAGTAGAGATGAGGTTTCGCCATATTGGCCAGGGTGGTCTTGAACTCCTGACCTTGTGATCTGCCCGCCTCAGCCTCCCAAAGTGCTGGGATTACAGGCATGAGCCACTGCGCCTTTCTTTCTTTATCCCAGTGCTGAGGGACCTGTGCAGGCCTTGGAAATGAACAACCCAGTCTCAGCCCGTCCGGAGACCCAGGAACAGTGAGGGCCACAGGGCTGTGACAAAAGCCACAAGCTAGGTGGTGCAGGTCAGGGGTGTCTGGTGCGGGGACGGCTGAGGCACAGGCACGGAGGCAAGTATGCAAGGCTGCTGGCAGCACGGCTGGGCCACGTGACCCACACCAGGTTTGGATTCCCTGGTGGATGAGTGACAGCAGATCCCAGGGCCCGGCAGAGGACCAGGAGCTCCTCCCCAGAGTTTGCGAGTTTCTGGCTGCCAAGGGGTTGCCCGGCTGCAGCTGGAGGCGATTCCCTTAAGCCACACACAGGGGCCGTCAAACCACAACCCCAGCCACAGTCCAGCCTTCCTCCCCATCCTAGGGAGGGAACCCTCTACCAGCATTTCTAGGACCTGCTCTGTCCAGGGGCTGAAGTCTAAGGCCTCGCTGGAGGCTGAGAAGGGGCAGGGGGCAGAGTCATGGGGTTGCCCCACGGGGAGCCATCACCCTCTCCGGCAGTCACACACTCTGCAGGGACAGCTGCAAGGAACAGGCTCAAGGGGAAGAGCTCCCACTGGAACCCACACAGGGGCAGGGAGCAGGAAGGGGGAGGCTCCTGAGGCCGCCCATCAGGGAGCAGAGTTGACTATGTCCCCGCTGCATGCGGGCCAAAAGGGACCAGACATCCCCCTGAACAGACCACATTTTGAGGCCCTACTTTCAAGGGCCACTGCCTCCATGCAGCCCTCTCTGACTGCCAAGGTGGAATGAACCCTTCCTTCCCCAGGACATTCCTTCACAATGACATTCATCACACTGTACTGTCACCCTCTGGTCCGTGTCTGTGTCCCTAATTGGGCTGCGAGTCCCTACAGGGCAAGGCCTGGGTCTCCTCCATCTCTGGGCCCCCAGAGGTCACCTGGGCCTGACATGGAGAGAGCACTGACATGAACAGAGCCTGTTCAACCCCACTTTGCTAAGACAGGGATACTGAGGCCAGAGAGGAAACCCTGTGTCCGCAGCTACGTGGGAACTGCAGGTCAGGGCCTTGGACTCCCAGCCTAGAGCTCAGTGCCTGTCCCTGAGGCCTGGGGAGGCCAGGCAGGGCTGGCAGGGTGGACGGGATGCTGGGGGAGGGCTCCCAGGGCTGCCCTCTGCCTCTTCTGCTGGGAGGGCTGGCGGACCTGGCTGCTCTGGGCAGGAACCCCTGTGGGAGGGCTGGCAGACCTGGCTGCTCCGGGCATAGCTCCTCTCAAGCCACACAAAGCTCCCTTCTCCAAGAGCCCTGGCTCCCCTGGGCCAGACCTGGTTGGAAGCCCAGGCACCGCCGGAATGTGCCATGTCAGGAGAGGGGCATGGGCGGGCATCTTCTTCAGGTGCCAAAAGCTCACAGCTCTGTCCTGCCAGCCTGGATGCTGCCTCCTCCAGGAAGCCGTCCCAGACCTCCCATGTCTCCCCAGCCGTTTGATGGATCTCAGAGCCTTTCTAGTGTTCCTGTCTTGGCTGGCCCCACCCAACAGGTGCAGTGAAGGTGAGGAAGGACCACGACACGCAGCTCCAAGCTCAGACAGAATATGCAAGGCCACCGGGCCTGTGTCCTCCTCTGTGGACTGGGCTAACAGCCCTTCTTCCCAGGGTCAGAGGTGGGCCTTGAGGAGGAGCCGGGGGCAGCAGAGTGAGGAGTGTGGGTTTGGGAGCTGGTGGCCTGCTTGGCACCCTGGCTATGCCACGGAGCAGCCACGTGGCCCAGGCAGGACACTGTGCCTCACTTCCCCCGTATGTTCAGCGGTGCTAACAATGCCGGCTTCTTCACAGGGTTGTGGAAATCACGAGTTAGCAGATGTGAAACCCTCGGGACAGTCCAGCAGAGAGGACGCACATGCCTGGTGCCCAGCACACAGGTGCTCAACACACGGGCACAGCGCAGGCCCGATCCCAGCACAGGGCCGGGCGCTCGGCACAGCCCGAGCAAAGCAGCCTCTGCGGAGCTGAGCGGCCCCTCTTGCCGGACCCCGCTCCCAGGACAGCTCACTCCTGCAAGGACCACACCTGTGCTGCTGCCCAAGGCTCTCAGCCTTAGGGAGCCCAAGCAGCACAGTGAGGCCGGCGGGGACCTCAGGGCCTTGAGAAGGGCGAAGGGTGTGTGCCCTAAGGCCAGGCAGACCTGGGTTTGAGTCCCGCCTCCAACCCTAACGTGCACTGTAGCTGTGAGCAAATCACCGATCATCATCGCTGTGCCCTCCCACTTAGGAACAATGACCTGAAGGCCCAAGCGGGTAGTTGTGAGCTCAACAGGAAACTCAGCTGAGTTCCCCATGGCCAGGCTGAGCTTGGGAATCCCCCCAGAGCACGGCTCCTGTCTCCTCCTCTGTGAGTGTCGGCGACCTCAGCCCTCACATACTTCTCCTCCGACACCCAAAGACCCAGATGGGCTCTCCCAGGCCGCGGGGACAGGACTCACTGGGACTGGAGGGCCCTGTGGGCAGGGAGGGGAAGCAGGGACCTTCTCCCCGACATCTCGCAGCCCTCCTGGGCTCCAGCAAGTTTGAGGGGCAGACTCTCTCCCAGGGTCCCCTCTGGGTAGGGATCCTGGCCCTGCTGCCCTGAGGCCATTTGTGGCCCTTCCAAGCCCTCCAGACCAGAGAGCCACACCTCGCACCCAGAGCCCCGCCAACACGAGGCCCAGCAGTCCAGCAGCCAGCCACCAACACCCAACAGGGCCCAGAGTGGCCGCCATGGGGCCCACACTCACCCTCGTAGAAGCGGATCTTGTCCCGAAGGATCACCATGCCTTTTGTCAGCAGCTGGTTCTGAAGGTAAACACAGAGGGGCTGTCACCGCCTGTGTGGGTGGGTGGTCTGGGGTGTCCTGGCCGGCCGGGCCCCCAAGAGTCCATCCACCAGTGAGCAGCTGAGGCTTAAAGGGGTAGGAGACTCAGCGAGTTCCCACAGCTCACCTGCTGCAGGGCCTGAATGTCAGCTCACCCAGGGGGCAACAACAGACCCAACCCCAGGTTGTCATGAGACGGGAGGTGGCCACAGGGACATCCCACAAGGTGAGTAGATCCTAGAGCCCCTTGCACTGGGCTCAGCTGGGCAGGAGGATGCCTGGCATGTCCCACAGTGAAGAAAGGACTTTGCAGCAAGCGAGGACTCTGATTACCAAAGGCTGGGCCCACCAGCTGCCATCCCACCTCAGGGACCCTGTGCACACTGCCTAGGGTGGCTCGGCTGAGAACCATGTGTGTGGTCTCAGCAATCCAAGCGTCCAGCAATGAAATAATGGACCACAAAATGCAGCCCATCCACACCAAAAAAATGAAGCACTGACTTGTGCTCCAACGAGAAACAACTTGGTGCTAAGTGAAAGAGTCCAGACAAAAGTCCACACGTCATGTGATGCCACTGATATGAAATGTACAGAATTGGCCGGGCACGGTGGCCCACAATCCTAGCACTTTGGGAGGCCGAGGCAGGCAGATCACCTGAGGTTGGAAGTTTGAGACCAGCCTGAACAACATGAACAAACCCTGTCTCTACTAAAAATATAAAATCAGCTGGGTGTGGTGGCACATGCCTGTAATCCCAGTTACTTGGGAGGCTGAGGCAGGAGAACTGCTTGAACCTGGGAGGTGGAGGTGGCCGTGGTGAGCCGAGATCACACCACTGCACTCCAGCCTGGGTGACAAGAGCAAAACTCTCATCTCAAAAAAAAAAAAAAAAAAAAAAAGCAATGTACAGAATTGGCAAATCCAGAGACAGACTGTGGATGAGCAGTTGCCTCGTGTTAAGGTGGGGTTGGCGGGAGAGACTACTAATGGGTGCAGGGTTTCTTTTTGGCGTAATGAAAAAGTCCCGGAATTAGATGGGGTGATGGTTGTACCATTTTGTGAATATATTCAAAACTGGCCGGGCGCAGTGGCTCACTTGAGCCTAGGGGTTCAAGACTAGACTCTGGGCAACAGAGCAAGACCCCACGACTACAAAAAATTGAAAAATTAGCCAGGAGTGGTGGCACGTGCCTGTGGTCCCAGTTACTCAACAGGCTGAAGTGGGAGGATCTCTTGAGCCCGGGAGGTTGAGGTTGCAGTGAGCCATCATCACGCCACTGCCCTACAGCCTGGGCAACAGAGTGAGACCTTGTCTCAAAAGACACAACAACTCAAAACCATTAAATTGTACACTTTAAATGGGTGACTCGTATGGCATGTGAATTATACCTCAACAAAGCTGTTAAATAACCATTTTTTTTTTTGAGATGGAGTCTTGCCCTGTCACCCAGGCCGGAGTGCAATGGCATGATCTCGGCTCACTGCAATCTGTGCCTTCTGGGTTCAAACGATTGTGCCTCAGCCTCCTGAGTAGCTGGGATTACAGGCGCCTGCCACCATGCCCAGCTAATTTTTGTATTTCTTTTTTTTTTTTTTACTTGTGTCTCATCCCCGAGGCATCGAGATGTATTTCTTTTTTTAATACAGATGGAGTTTCACCATGTTGACCAGGCTGGTCTCGAACGCCTAACCTCATGAGCCACCTGCCTCAGCTTCCCAAAGTTCTGGGATTACAGGCATGAGCCACTGCACCTGACCAATATTTTTTTAAAATCCCTAAAACAGTATGATTCAAGGGACCACAGGCACATCCTCACCCCACCCAATGAGCAAGGTAGGTGCCTCACTCCCAGCATGCACAAGACGTCCCTGCACTGAGCAGGGCTCTGGGTACCACGGCAGCCCTGACAGCTGAAGGGGCACTGGGCCAGGCCTCACTGGCTGCCCTTTCTCCCTGTGTGACCTCAGGCAGGTCACGTCACCTCTCTGGGCGCCAGGTTCCACCATACTGCACGTGTGTGCATCGATGGTGCGGGCCTGTTAGCCGGATGGGGCACAGCATAGGTGAGCTGCTGAGCACCGGGGACAGACATTGTGGGTGACGCTGATGGCACAACCACCATCACCACCGCACAGCTCATGGCACTGGGGCCACACACACACACCCCAAACCTAAACTGGCATCCCGGGAGTTTGTGGGGAGGGAGATAATTACAAACAGTGGGAGGCGATCATGTGCCAGGCACAGTGCTAACAATTCACCGCGTCTTAGCCAGGCAAGGTGGCTCACGCATGTAATCCCAGCACTTTGGGAGGCCGAGGCGGGTGGATCACTTTGAGGCCAGGAGTTTGAGATTGGCCTGGCCAACATGGTGAAACCCTGTCTCTGCAAAAATACAAAAATTAGCAGGGCATGATGGTGTGTGCCTGTAATCCAAGCACCTGAGGAGGCTGAGACAGGAGAATCGCTTGAACCCGGGAGGCGGAGGTTGCAGTGAACTGAGATCACGCCGTTGCACTCCAGCCTGGGCAATAGAGCGCATCTTATCATTTAACCTCCACAACAATCCATGTGGCTACGCAGGGAACCAGGCAGGACCTCGGAACCACAGGAAGACAGTGGAAGAGCCGGCGCTCCACACCCCCGGGCACAGGTGAACCCTCGTGCTTTCTGGCCAGCTTATAGAGGCAGGCCAAGCTGGCTGGAACTAGACACACCTACCTGCAGGTACTCCGTGAAGAAGGACCCCAGCTCCGTCTTCAGCAGCTGCCTGTGGGTGGGAGGGGAAACAAGAGTGAGTCCCAGACCCCACAGCACCGGCATGGGGGACCCAGGTACTGGGGTAGGGGCCTTCTGGGCAGCGGGAGACCAGCCTGCTCAGCCCAAAAACATGGGGAGTGAATAAGTCCCACCCATCTAGACCTGTAGGGGCTGGGTCACACATCCCAGGCCTCCATGGGACGCAGTTGCGGCTCATCAACTAGATCCCTGCACCCCTTTCACAGCAGAGGAAGCCAAGGGGTCCTCAGAGGGAAAACAGTGGCCTCTGCATCTCACACCTTCTGGAGAGACACCTGGCGGGGCTGAGCCTGCAACGCTTGGTTTGTTCCCGCCTTCCACCTGCCCAAATCCCCAATGCCAAGGGCTCCTCCTCTCTCCCCCTGCAGAGCTTCTTCCCAAGCGTCTCCTCTTTATTCCAGGGAAGCTCATTCAATCACCAACCCAGCTGCAGGCATCAACTGGAGCTCCCCTTTTATTGCAGGGGAGGTGAGAGAGGCTCACAGAGGTTGAGACCAGACCAGGGCCACATGGGACACGCCAGAGCTGAGATCTGAACCTTGTCCTTGGCACTCAACGCTGACAATTCCTCCTTCCCTCCCTGCACACCTCTAGGGCCTGAGAGAACGGGAGCATCACATTCCACACCAGCCAGGCTGAAAGCACATGGGCACTGTCAGCACGGAGGCCCTCGACATGACCTCCTGACAGTCTTCTGAACCAAATACACCAGAAATCTTACCTCCATCTCCCAGGTTCAAGCGATTCTCCTGCCTCAGCCTCCCGAGTAGCCGGGACTACAGGTGTGCGCCACTGGCACGGCTAATTTTTGTATTTTTAGTAGAGACGGGGATTTCACCAAGTTGGCCAGGCTGGTCTCGAACTCCTGACCTCAAGTGATCCACCCGCCTTAGCCTCCGAAAGTACTGGAATTACAGGCGTGAGCCACTGCACCTGGCCCCAACGTTTTAAATTATAGTGCATTAAATATTCATTTTACCGTACAGTCTTTTTCATTTCTCTATACGGTTAAAACCAAACAGTAAAATATGTTGGTTATGTTTATAACCAATAGTAAAACAGCTTTCAACATTCTGACAAAGTTTTGGCCGTTGATGAAACCTCTGTCATTTAATCTGTACTAAATAAATGTGAGCTTGGCTGGCAGATGAGGGTGCGGCTGCTATGCAACTCTTTCAGTCAGCGGCCTGGCCTCCTAATCCACTCTTTTTTTTTTTTAAAAGACGGGGTCTCACCATGTTGGTCAGGCTGGTCTTGAACTCCCGACCTCAGGTGATCCGCCCGCCTTGGCCTCCAAAGTGAGCCACCACACCTGGCCCCTAGCCCACTCTTTCACTGAATATCGGAGTTTGAATATGTTATTCATCAGTCACACAGCTGGGTTCTGCAGGACGGACCCTGGCAGGGGATCTGACCCACAGACCCAAGATTGCACAATGGATGAATAACGAACACTGACTCAGATCTCTTGCCTGTCAGTACAACTAAGGGGCTCTGCTATTGGGCCCAGTCTTCATTTGCATAGGAGTATAACTTTGTAACTTCACTTCAGCTTTTGACTGGTTGTGTTCCACAACCAATTGAATATTTGCATAGGGTGCTTCACTTCAGCTTCTGATTGGTCACTTTCTGCAACCAATCAGACTGACCACAGGCCACTACTTCATTTACATAGGGTGTACACCAAGTAACCAATGGGAAACCTCTAGAGGGTGCCTAAACCCCCAGACAAGTCTGCAGCCAGGCCCTTGATTGAGCTGCTTGCTCGGCCTGCTCCTACTCTGTGGAGCGTGCTTTCCTTTTCAAGACATGTCTGCTTTTGCTGCTTAATTCTTTCCTTGCTTTGTTTGTGTTTTGTCCAATTCTTTGTTCAAAATGCCAAGAACCTGGACACCCTCCATCTGTAACAGAGGGTCCTGGGGGTCAACTGGGATCAGGAGCAGCTGGAGCCCAGAAAAGCCTTCCTCACCCTCTCCCTGCCCATGATGAGTATGGGTGTGAATGCTGATAAAGGAATGAATGACTAAATGTCTTCTTTAGGACCAATCGGCCCCTCAGCTCACAAGGGCTGGAAATCCCCGAGTGGCCCAAATGAAGCCCCACCTGGGGTGGCTCCGATCCACTGGCCACCCCTCGGGCTCCCCTCACCTCTTCTGATGTTTCCTCTCATCCAGCAGCTCACACTGAATGAATTCAGCCCACTCCTTTTCTGGGCAGGGGTGAGGGGCACCATTGGCTGAGCATCCCCCCATTTGTACTATGCCCACCAACAATCCCGGGTCCCAATGAGAGCACAGACATGGCCTCAGATCTGAACTGACCACAGGCTGAGGATGAGTGGCCAGTTCGGGCCCCACTGCCTCTGGCTGGGAATGCTGCTGACCGCCTCCTCCACCTCTCAAGCCTGCAGGTAGATGGTGCTCACAATGAACGCTAAATGGACAGGTGACTTCCACCTGGCAGCCGCCAGCACTTGGAATGCCCTCATTCCTGACCTGTGAGACCCCTTCCAGGCAGGGGAGGGGTGGGACACCAACTCCAGCCACGCAAAAGTCCTACAAGATGGGAACCATGTTTATTCCAGAGATGGGGAGACTGAGGTTCTGGGACCATACTGATGAAGTCAAAGGGTGGACCAGGGAACCCAAGGTTGGAGCCCTAGTCCTGAGCATTAAAAACGGGCATCCTTCCTACAGGACACGAGGAGAGGGCCTGCCCAGTCTGGCATTGTGGGAAATTTAAAAGTCAAGTAGCTTCAAACAGCACCTCTACCCTGAACATGAGACCTGCTGCAGGCTGCAGCCACGGCCGTGTGGCCTGAGCTAAACTGAACACGGGCTGGGACCACACCCTAAGGGAAACCCCAGGCCAGCCCCATGCCTGCTGGGAATAAAGAGAACACCATGCCAGGGAAGGAGAAGAGGGGCTGTGGGTGTCCTCAAATCACGGGAGGGGAGCCCAGGGGATGAAGCTTCAGCAAATCCCAGGCCCCAGGGGCTAGCAGGTCACAGAGGGGACAGCCTGGGTGTCACCTGGGATGTCAGCCTCAGGAGAGACAGCTGTGGGGTCAGAAGGCAGAGGCTGGGACACCCGTCCATGGGGTTTGCTGCTTCCTGGGAGCAGCTGCGCCAGCAGGACCTGGTGCTGGAGCTGAGCAGGGACAGATAATCTGCGACTCGGCTAGAAGCCAGCAGGAGAGGCCTTGCAGGGACCAGAGCAGCTGGCCAAGCTCCTGTCCATGAGCTCCTGCACCACCCTGAGGACTCAGATGCATGCTTCTCACAGTCCAAGGCAGACCAGTATCAGCCACATGGGACGCTGGAAGAGAGGCTGCCCCAGATGGACACCCTGGCACAACACAGGTGGCAACAGCTGCACAGGCCACTGAGCACAGGGGCAACAGCCTTCATGACTGAGCACAACCAGGGTGGCCGGGGCCTCAGATTCCATCTAAGAGGGTGGGTCACATAATGACATTGTTAGGGATAATGTTATCCAAGCCATCAAGATAAAAAGAGGCATGTGGGCTGGGCATGGTGGCTCATGCCTATAATCCCAGAACTTTGGGAGGGCCCAGTGGGCAGATCACCTGAGGTCGGGAGTTCAAGACCAGCCTGACTAACATGGAGAAATCTTGTCTCTACTAATAATACAAAATTACCTGGGTGTGGTGGCGCATGCCTGTAATCCCAGCTACTCGGGAGGCTGAGGAAGGAGAATTGCTTGAACCTGGGAGACAGAGGTTGCAGTAAGCCATGATCACACCATTGTACCCCAGCCTGGGCAACATGTGCGAAACTCCATCTCGAAAAAAAAAAAAAAAAAAAATGCTCTGGTCCTTAAACCAGCAGCCCTCTGGATGGAGAGTGACTTAATCATTAAGATTTTTTTCCTATTTTCTCAGCCAGGTGCAGTGGCTCATGCCTATAATCCCAACACTGAGGCAGAAGGATCACTTGAGCCCAGGAGTTTGAGACCAGCTTGGGCAATACAGCAAGACCTCATCTCTACAAAAAAATAAAACAAATTAGCTGGGCTTGGTGCTGGGCACCTGCAGTCCCCGCTACTCAGGAGGCTGAGGTAGGAGGATCACTTGAGCCCACGAGTTGCAGGCTGCAGTGAGCTATGTTCAGTCCGCTGCTCTCTAGCCTGGGCAACAGACTGAGACCTAGTCTCTTTGAAAAAAAAAAAAAAAAAGAGAAAAGAAAAGGAAAAAGACTTTCTTTTTTTTTGGAGGCCGAGGCAGGTAGATCACCTGAGGTTGGGAGTTCAAGACCAGCCTGGCCAACACGATGAAACCCCGTCTCTACTAAAAATGTAAAAAGTAGCCAGGTGTGGTGGCCTAAGAATAATTATGCAACGCGTGCCCATTTCTGTACCTTAGAAGAAAGAAAGATGATTAAAGAAGGGATGTAGGCTGGGCGCGGTGGCTCACACCTATAATCCAAGCACTTTGGAGGCCAAGGTGGGCGGATCACCTGAGGTCGGGAGTTCAAGACCAGCCTGACCAACATGGTGAAACCCCATCTTTAAAAATAAAAAAATTAAAAAAAATTAAAAATTAAAAATAAAAATAAAAAAAAAGAAGGGATGTAGAAAATTGCTAGACAATTGGACATTATTCAGATGAAAACCTTTTGTGCTTCAGAGGACACAGGAAGGAAGTGAAATGACAACTCATGGAATGGGAGGAAAGATTTGCAAACCAGTATCTAACATGAGTCTAGACCCAGAATATAGAAAGAACTCTCCTAGCTCAACAATAAAAAGACAACCCAACTGAAAAATGGGCAAGGGATGAGAACAGACAGTTCTCCAGAGAAGATCTCTAAATGGCCAATAAACACCTGAAGAGATGCTCTACATCATCAGTCATCAGGAAAATGCAAATCAAAACCACAAACAGATGCCACTTCTCGGAATGAAAGCACTGGAAATTAACAAGTGTTGGTGAGAACATGGAGAAACTGAACTCTCTCACCCTGCTCAGACCCTGCTAAGTGGGACAGTGAAACGGTGCAGCCGCTGTGGGAAAGGTGAGAGTGACCCAAAAAGACTAACCACAGAATTATCAAGGGACCCGGCAACTCCACTGCTAGGTATACGAACCTAAGAGAAATGAGGCCGGGTGTGGTGACTCAGCCCTGTGACCCTAGCACTTTGGGAGGCTGAGGCGGGTAGATCACTTGAGGTCAGGAGTTCGAGACCAGCCTGGCCAACACGGGGAAACCCTGTCTCCACTAAAAAGATAAAAATTAGCCAGGCGTGTTGATGCACGCCAGTAATCCCAGCTACTCACGAGACTGAGGCATGAGAATCACTTGAACCCAGGAGGTGGAGGTTGCAGTGAGCCGAGATTGCCCCACTGCACTCCAGCCTGGACCACAGATCAAGACTTAGTTTCTTTTTTTTTTTTTTGAGACAAAGTTTTGCTCTTGTTGCCCAGGCTGGAGTGCAGTGGCACAATCTTGGCTCACGGCAACCTCCACCTCCCAGGTTCAAGCAACTCTCCTGCCTCAGCCTCCCGAGTCACTGGGATTACAGGCGCCTGCCACCATGCCCAGCTAATTTTTTGTATTTTTGTAGAGACAGGGTTTCGCCATGTTGCCTAGGCTGGTCTTGAATTCCTGAATGCAAGCAATCCCCTTGCCACGGCCTCCCAAAGCGCTGGGATTACAGGGTGAGCCACTGCGTCCAAGCTAAAGTCATTTAATTTAATGTGGCCACGTTGTTGAGAAGAGCCAGGGTAGGGTGGAGGGCTGAACAACCCAGGGGCCCTGAAGCCAGGGGCTTGAGCTCCAGCTCTGTCCACTATTAGCCCTGTGACCTTGATCAATTGCTCTGTGCCTCAGTCTCTTCTCTGTAAAATGGAGATACAAGGCATCCACTCCTCAGTGCCGCAGTGAAGAGTGGATGAGTATTTTTAAAATTTATGTTTAAAAAAAGTTAATACAGGGCAGGTGCGGTGGCTCATGCCTGTAATCCCAGCACTTTGGGAGGCTGAGGTGGGTGGATCACGACGTCAGGAGTTCGAGACCAGCCCGACCAACGTGTGAAATCCCGTCTCTACTGAAAATACAAAAATTAGCCAGGTGTGGTGGTGTGCACCTGTGTAATCCCAGCTACTCAAGAGGCTGAGGAAGGAGAACTGCTTGAACCTGGGAGGTGGAGGATGCAGTGAGCTGAGATCAAGCCATTGCACTCTAGCCTGGCGACAGAGCAAGACTCCGTCTCAAAAAAAAAAAAAAGTTAATACATATTAATAGAGAAGGGGTCTTGCTATGTTGCCCAGGCTGGTCTCAAACTCCTGGCCTCTAGTGATCTCCCAACCTAGGCTTCCCAACATGCTGAGATTATAGGCATGAGCCACTGCAACAGGCTGTGGATGGGTTTGGCATGGAAACTCTCAATCCAAGGCTGGCACAGAGCAAGGCTTTAGTAAAAAGACTCTGCTACTATTACTTAAACATTCCAGCACTTAATTTTGAACTGGCTAAAAAGAAGTTGCCCCAAATAACCTAACTGCCCAGCAGCTCAAAGTCTTACACAATACCCGATTTTTACCCATTTCTTGGGTAGAGGTCTGGGGCTGGCGAGGGGAGCCTGAGGCTCAGGACAGCTTCTCTGTGCCCCCACCCCCACATATACTTCTGGGGAGACTGCCTGCTCTGAGTCAGCCCCATGGAGAGCAGCAGCAAGAATCAGCCAATTACCAGTGCTGTTCACACCAAGGAGGGTCAGGGAGGGTCAGGGGAGAAGGATGTCCGAAGCTGGGGACGGTGCCTACCGCTGGGTTCGTAAATTTAAAAATAATTCCTTCTGTGGTTGTCTGAACACCCAGCTAGCGGGGATGGTGGCTCACACCTTTAATTCCAACACTTTGAGAGGCCAGAGGTCACCATCCCTGGAGGACCTTCCTCTTTCCCTCTCTCTTAGAAGAGAAGGATCACCATCCCTGCAGAATGGCTTGAGTCCAGGAGTTCGAGACCAGCCTGGGTAATGACACTCCTATTTCTACAAAAAATAAAAAATTAGCCAGGCGTGGTGGTACATACCTGTAGTCCCAGCTACTCAGGAGGCTGAGGTGGGAGACTTGCTTCAGCCCAGAAGGCGGAGGTTGTAGTGAGCTGAGATTGCACCACCACACTCCAGCCTGGGCAAGAGTGAGACCCTGTCTCAAAAACCAGACACCACACCACACCACAGCACACCACACCACACACCACACCATACCCAAACCCAAACCCAAACCCAAACCAAACCCAAAATCCCCAGAAGATCCTTTAGGCTCCTATTTCCCAAGCAGAGGCTCATCAGGAAAATGAGTTCCTGGAGCCCCACCCCTGGGTGGGCCAGATGAGCCAGAGTAAAGCAGGATACCCTGAGCGAGTGGCATGTATTGGGCCTCCGTTTACCCACATGTAAGGGCCCCTTCAGCTCTGGCACACAGGGTGGAGTGGGGCGCCTACGTATAAAAATCTGGCCTGGCCACTGACTCTCCTCCTGAGTAACAAGGGAATGAGTGACTGCTTATTTTGCCAGTATTCTTTTGACACAGGAACAAAGTAACAGGGTCAGGGCTGAGGGAAACAGCCTGGGAACAGAGCTGGGAACTGCCTCCCTGGAGCAGCTGTGTGACCTGGGGTGAGTCTCTTGACCTCTCTGAGCTTTGGCCTCCTCCACTACAAACAGCAACCGTAGACGCCCTTGAAGCTCCCGCCACCTGGCTCGGGGCAGCAGCTCAGTGGGTGTGCGTCCAGCCTGCTGCTTCGCAGTCCTCATTTCCCAGCTATTCACAGGAAACAGGGGCGTTTGGCAGGGCTGGAATTGCTTTTCCGGGAATGACACTCCCGTCATTAGGCAGGTGGGTCCTTCCTCTTTAACAGAATAAATATCCTTCATGATGCCCCCCACACTGGTGGGGGCTGTGGGCGTCATCTCCAGCCGCTGTCCAAGCCCCACCCCACTTCCCCTTCAAGACCTTTCTCTGGAGGGTGGGGGCCAAGGCCCACCAGACCTGAAGCAGGTGGCAGAGGTCATGGCCCATATGGCAGCTCGGGAAACCACGTCCTGGTCCCATGTGGCCACTGCTAACTTGGGCTTCGCTCTCCTGTTGACAGATGCCCTCTGGGGGAGGAACCCCAGGTGTGACCAGTAGGTCAGGGGCCTGGCTGGGGCCTCTGACTCTGGGCTTAGCCCTCTTTTTTTTTTGAGACAGAGTCTCGCTCTATCGCCAGGCTGGAGTGCAGTGGCGCGATCCCGGCTCACTGCGACTTCCATTTCCGGTTTCAAGCAATTCTCCTGCCTCAGCCTCCCAAGTACCTGGGACTACAGGCACGCACTACCACACCCAGCTAATTTTTTGTACTTTTAGTAGAGTCGGGGTTTCACCATGCTGGCCAGGATGGTCTCTATCTCTTGACCTCGTGATCTGCCCGCCTCGGCCTCCCAAAGTGCTGGGATTACAGGCGTGAGCCACCGCGCCCGGCCTGGGCTTAGCCCTCTCTACTGTTCAGGAACCCCGGCCCGAGGTGGAACAGGCACTCACCGGACGCCCTCGTTGAGGGTGAAGAGCTCCTGGTCAGGCAGCCCCTTGCGCTGGAAGACAGCGATCACCCCGTTGTGGATGCTGTGGGCACAGGGAAGAGAACACTGCAGTCCCGAGGTCTGAGAGCCCCCTGGTTGACCATCAGAACCCCCTTCCTCTTTCCCTCTCTCTTAGAAGAGCAGGATCACCATCCCTGGAGGACCCTGTTCATACCCACTTCAACTCTGAGGCCCTGCACCCCCAGACCAGCCCCGCTGGAGCCCAGCCGGTATCAACAGGTGCCTCCTGGTCACCGCCCCAGGACCTCGCTCCCATCCCCTCTGCACACATACTATGTGGCCAAACCTCAGCCAGCTCTGCTTCCATTCTGGGTTCTTAAGCCCGCCCCGCCCAGGCCAGAAACCCCTAGCACCTCTCCCACCCCCCAACACATCCAAGTCCTGTGGGTCCTGTGGACTGCTGCCCCTTCTCCACCTCCATGGCCACCTGAGTTCAGAAGCATCACTGTGTCCCTAGCCAGATGCAGGCTCCCGACTCCCTCATGCTTCCTGCCCCTGCTTGTTAAAACTCTCTGAGCTGGCAAATGCTTTCTGTAGAGGGATAGAAAGCAAATCTTTTGGGCTTCGTGGGTCACCAGTCTCTGTTACAGCTGCTGAACCTGACCGTTGTAAGGTAGTTGTGGCAGCGGGGGATGGTGGTTTACACCTGTAATCCCAATGCTCTGGGAGGCCAAGGCAGGAGGACTGCTTGAGACTGGGAGTTCAAAACCAGCCTGGGCAACATAGCGAGACCCCATCTCTACAAAAACCAAAAACAGGCTGGGTGTGGTAGCTCACTCCTGTAATTTCAGCACTTTGGGAGGGAAAGACAGGTGGATCGCCTGAGGTCAGGAGTTCGAGACTAGCCTGGCCAACATGGCAGAACCCTGTCTCTACTAAAAATGCAAAAATTAGGCCAGGCATGGTGGCTTACACCTGTAATCCCAGCACTTTGGAAGGCTGAGGTGGGTGAATCATCAGAAGTCAGGAGTTTGAGACCAGCCTGACCAACATGGAGAAGCATTGTCTCTATTAAAAATACAAAAAGAAAAAAAAAAAAGTAGCTGGGCATGGTGGCACATGCCTGTAATCCCAGCTACTCAGGAGGCTGAGGCAGGAGAATCACTTGAACCCAGGAGGCGGAGGTTGCTGTGAGCTGAGATTGTACCACTGTACTCCAGCCTGGGAAACAAGAGTGAAACTCCATCTCAAACCAAAAAACAAACAAACAAAACCAAAAATTAGCCAGATGCGGTAGCGCATGCCTGTAGTCCCAGCTACTCAGGGAGGCTGAAGTAAGCCGAGATTGCTCCAATGCCCTCCAGCCTGAGCAACAAAGCGAGACTCCGTCTCGGAAAACAAAAACAAAAACAGAACAAAAAACCAAGGCCAGTGTGGTGGCTCACCCCTATCATCCCAGCACTTTGGGAGACTGAGGCAGGAGGATCACTTGAAGCCATGAGTTTGAGACCAGCCTAGGCAATATAGTGAGAACTGTTACTATAAAACATTGAAAAAACAAACTCAAATAGCTGCAGCAAATATACAAAGGTATATGTGTGGCAGTGTCCCAATAAAACTTTATTTACAAAAACAAGTGGTGGGCTGCATTTGGCCTGTAGGCCAGAGTTTGCTGATTCCCTGGTCCGAAGCTCACCATGAGCTTCAAGGTGCCCCTGGGCCGGCCCCTCTGACTAAAGCCTCCTGGAGCACTCTACACCCTGCGTTACCTGCATCCAGCTGGGCTGGGGAAGCAGCCGCCAGCCACAGGACCTCTGCACGTGTCCCTTCCTCTGCTTGGTTCCCCGCCACCTCTGACTTGCATCTCCCCAGTTCCTTCCTTCAAGAGAAGCCACCATTGGCTTTGTCGGCACTTGTCAGTGGGGAACTCGTGGTTAGCTGATCGATTTGTCTCCACCGTGTGTAAGTCTACGAGGTCAGGCCCTGTGTGCTGTGACTGTGTGTACAGTCCCGGGCTCAGGGGAGAATCTTGGTGAGCAGCCGGTGGAAGTTCATCCTCACCTCCCTCACCCTCCAAATCCAACCTACCCTGAAGTCTGGCCCATTTACCTCCTAGAGCTCTCCCTGCACCCCTTCCTGGCTTGCCTGGACCTCCGATGACACGAGCCGGCCTCTCACCCCTCCACTGCATCCACCCTCTGCGGCCAGGCAGCCGCTGCCCTGCAGGCACAGCCTGAGGCCCTCCCTCCCCACACTCCCAGGTATCCTGAGCTCTGACCCCACAGAGTGCCGGACCCTCTGGGCAGTGCCACATTTCTGGGTCCTTTTTAATTTCTGAGACCGAGTCTCTGTCGCCCAGGCTGGAATGCAGTGGTGCAATCTTGGCTCACTGCAACCTCCGCCTCCCGGGTTCAATCGATTCTCCTGCCTCAGCCTCCTGAGTAGCTGGGATTACAGGCATGCGCCACCACGCCCGGCTACTTTTTTTTTTTGTATTTTTACAAAACTTGTCAGTAGGAAACCTCATGTTTATGCGTGGTTAGCTGATTGACTTGTCTCTACTAATGTTTTCGTAGAGACAGGGTTTCAGCATGTTGGCTGGATGGTCTCCAATGCCTGACCCTCATGATCCACCCGCCTCAGCTTCCAAAAGTGCTGGATTACAGGTGTGACCACCGCTCCCAGCCTGTGTCTGGGTGTTAGTTCATACCACCCCTGCTGTCTGGAAGGCCCTTCTCCTTCCCGTCTATACTCCTCTTGACTCAGAAGCCACCACCTCCAAGAAACCCTATGACTCCCTCCCTTTCTGGTGCAGACTCCCCACCAGCACTTTGCTGATTCCCTTTCCCGGTCACGAGTGCCCACTGCTAGCCAGAGGTCCTCAGGGTGAGAACCAGGTCCGGGTGGCACAGCCACCTCCCACCCAGGGTGTGGCTGCAGCTGTAAGGCTCCCATGGCAGACCGGCATCACACTTCTCACCTTGGAGGGGACAGCTGTCCACACCACGCTGCCCACACCACACAGCGGGCAGCCACCACCACGCTCCCACCGTTTCCATTTGCTTCAACTCCACCTTTCCCTGTGACTGGCCACCCATTTTGCAGATAAGAAAACCAAGGCCCAAGTGGCTAAGTCCTCTGCCGGAGCTCACAGAGCAGCCGGCATCTTGGACCCTGTGCACACGAACTGCCCTGTGCTCCTTCTCCCGGGCAGCGTCCCCACATGGAGCCGGGCCTGGGCAGGGCTTCCTGTCACCCTGTCCTTAGGGGTGCAGGGCAGGGTCACAGCCCTCAGAGTCCACATGCTTCCAGGAGGCTGTGGGCAGCACGGGGGCTGTGCCAGGTTCCACAGCTGGTGCCTGGCCTGGCCCAGTGGCAGGTTGAGACCCAGCTCTGCCAAAGGCTTCATCAGCTTCTCAGCGGGCACCGGCCGAGATCACGCTGAACACACAACCCTGGCCTGCGGTGCCCGACTGCACCGGAATGCTCCCTAGTCCCGTGTCTGGGGACACCGGCTCTCTACCTCCTGTTTCCTGTCTCTAAATTGGAAATGGTGACAGCGCCACCTCCAGAGAGCTTGAAGGATGAGCCGCTGGCCCAGGGGAGAGGTTGGTGGCTGGTCATCCCCTCCTGGCTGGGATGACGCTCCCCTGTGAGAAGCCCTAAGGTGGCCTCAGCCCTACCACTATGTCACAGTAGAGCTGCCCACTCCCCCATTTTCAGACTAAAAAATGTTGAAACTCCTGAGGGAAGTCCGCTAGGATGCCAGCTGCTCCCCGACGGCAGCCACCCTGGAATTCTGACAGCTGCAGATGCACTCCCAGCCCTGTGGCAGCTGCTGGGGTGGGTAGGAGGTAGTGGAGATGCCTGGGCCAGCCCCACCTAGCCCTGCAACTGCCGGGAGAGCCTCTGGGACATGGCGGGCGGCAGGACTCCTGGCCACTATCCCCAGACCCCAGATGGAAGTTCAGGGGTGCCTTCCCAAGTTCTCCCCTGGAGCCCAGGCCTCCCTTAAAGCGGATGGTGGCACCACTGCTGGACCCAAGTCAGGCAGAGGGGACGGCGGTGTGGCCGGGACTGCTGGGGCTGCCGGAGCCTCCGAGGCTGGCATTGGCCCTGCTGTCCTCCGTGACCTGCCCTGAGCTGCCTATGTCCTTCCTTCCTGTTCATTAAACCTCCTGGGGGCCTCCAGCTCACTCTGGTCACCCTGCCCGAGGTGACCCTACACCATGGGGCCTCTGGACAAAGCCTTCCCTCCAACCTGCCGCCGCCTTGGGGTCTGGAGTCACTCACACCACCCTCCTCACCACCCCTCAAGGCCCCAGGCTGGAGCTGCGCTGGCTTCTTCCTGCCCTGGGCCCTCCATCCCACTGTTCCCGCTGCTGGAGGCTCATCCTCCACCACCCTCCGTCATGGCTGTGTGGGAGAGACAGCTGCTCTGACCACGTCTTCTCTTTGGGCTTATGGCTAGACCTCCCCATGCCCCGCCTGGCATCACATTCTGGCTGCACAGAGCAAAGCCCAGTGAGCACCTGTCAGGGAACACCTGCCTGTGAACACCTGGACGCGCCCGTCCCTGCGCAGAGATCTGAGCATCTCTTGGGCTCCTCGCCCTCATCATTCTCCTATCCACACTCCCCACCCCTGCCTCCTCCCTCTGCGGACCCTGAACTTCCTCCCATCCGCAGGTTAGTCCAAGGTGCAAGCCTGGGTTTGAATCCCAGTACTACGCTTCCCGGCTGGGTAACTCGGTAACTCGGCCAAGTTACCTAACCACTCAGTGGCTCAGTGTCCCCATCCAGACAATGGACTTCTCAGTATGCGCCTACCTCCGGGGGTGTTGTAACCTCAGCACGCCCTGCCCTGCCCTGCCCTGCCCTGCGGACTTCTCTGTGAAGCTCTAGGGAGGGGCTTGCCTCTACCATACCTTGCCCACACCCAGCCTGGGCCCACCTACTCTGTGGCTTCTCAGTGTCTAACCACCAGCCCTTAAGTTACAGGAGAAGACGCAAAAGGACGTGTCCAGAGTCACACAGTCTGGTACCCGCAGAAGCCCCTCCCCCACCCCCAGGTGGCTCAGGACCTCTGTTCCTCTCCATCCCCACCCAAACCCTCAGGAGAGGGTGGGGTAAGGGTGTTTGGTAAACAAGATTTGCTGCGGGCCACTCAGGGACAGAAGAAGGGTGGCCAGGGTAGGAGGCCCTCATGTAACCCATCATCTCCTAAAACAGAAGGGAAACCCCAGCTGCCCCTCCTGTCCTAGCAAAGGGAGGCCCAGTTGGGGCAGGTGTAAATGTCCCCTGTAAATCACAGGGGACTCTGCCATGGCTTCTGGATGAGGCCTTGAGTGAAAACGGCCTGTGACCTCCCTTCTCCAGATGTGGACTGCCTCCTCTAGGAAGCCCTCCAGCCGTGGCAGGCAGAGCCCTCCCAGGGCAGGGCTTTCCATCTCAGGAGGGCCAGGCCAAGTCAGAGCAGAGGGGTCAGCACCTCCTGAGCGCTGGGTGGGTACAGGGGAGGGAGAGAAGGGCGGGACCCTTAGGGAGGCTCCAGGGCGCCTGGCAGTGCTGAGACCGGCTGCCACTGGGGCTTGGGCTGAAGAGGAAGGGCTGAGGCCCTAGGGGCTGATCTGGGGGCACTTGCTTGTGGCCACCCTGGCTGAGGCCACCATAGGGCTGTGTGGGGGCATCTAGGCCAAACTGGCAAAGCCAGGCTCCGCCCCATCTGCCCTGAACAGGCCCTGGAGGGGGACAGTGGCATGTCCTCAGCCTCCCCTCGCTGCCTGCCTACCCTTAGGCCCCTGTGACTCACATCCCACCTCCACCCTCCCCTTCCCAAGCATGAGGCAGGGTGGGGAGGGGCTGCGGTTGGGGGGTTGGAGTGGTGTGCCACCACACACACACACACACACACACACACACACACACACACCAGGAAAGGAGAGTGGCTCAGGGTGTGGGTTTCTGTGTCCACCGCAACAAATTACCCCTAACTCAGTGGCTGACAACAACTCAAATTCATTCCCTCACAGTTCTGAGGTCAGAAGTTCTTTTTTCTGTTTGCTTTTTTGAGACAGCGTCTCATTCTGTCACCCAGGCTGGAGTGGCACAATCTCGGCTCACTGCAACCTCTGCCTCCCAGGTTCAAGCGACTCTCCGGCCTCAGCCTCCCGAGTAGCTGGGATTACAGGCGTGCACCACCATGCCCAGCTAATTTTTGTATTTTTCGTAAACATGGAGTTTCACCATGTTGGCCAGGCTGGTCTTCAACCCCTGACTTCAGGTGATCTGCCTGCGTCGGCCTCCCAAAGTGCTGGGATTACAGGCGTGAGCCACTGCACCTGGCCTGGAGGTTCTAAATCAGTTTCCCTGGGCTAAAGTCAAGGTGTTGGTGGGGCTGTTTCTTCTGGAGGCTCGGGTGGGAGGAGAAATACCTGTTCCCGCCTTTCCCAGGTCCCAGAGGTGCCCGCATACTTTAGCTTGGGGCCCCTTTCTCCATCTTCAGAGCCAGTAGCGTGACACCTTCCAAACTCTCTGCCCTCGTCACTGCATCTCCGTCTCTTTTACCCCCGCCTCTCCCTCACACAGACTCTTGTGATTACAAAGTCTTTTTCAACACATAAAGCTTCGCATTCACAGGTTCTGGGAACTAGGGCAAGAGATAGGCCCATCACACCCAGGCTGCTTCCGAGGGGTGGGGATCTCGGGACCCAGAGCAAGCAGGCAGGGGTGGTGGGGAGCTGAACTCGGGCCCCTTCACTGTCCGAGACCCCCATCCAGCCTGAGGCTTCAGCCGACATCCTCTGGCCTTTAGAGGCCCCCGAGAGCACGTGCTTCCAGTGAGACCTAGGTTGAGTCCCAGCTTCCACCCCAGCTCACCTGGGCAGTCCCTGTACTGTTCGTTTTTTTTCTTTTTTTTTTTTTTTGAGACAGACTCTCACTCTGTCACCAGGCTGGAGTGCAATGGCACAATCTCTGCTCACTGCAACCTCCGCCTCCTGGGTTCAAGCAATTCTCTTGCCTCCGCCTCCCAACTAGCTGGGACTATAGGCACCTGCCACCACACTCGGCTAATTTTTTAATTTTAGTAGAGACAGGTTTCACCACCTTGGCCAGGCTGGTCTTGAACTCCTGACCTCAGGTGATTTATGGCCTCGGCCTCCCAAAGTGCTGGGATTACAGGTGTGAGCCACCGCGCCCAGCTGCCCTGTTCTGAGCCTCAGTTCTGAGCCTCAGTTTGCTCGTCTGAAAAATGGGAGTACTGAGCTCACCTTAAAGGTTGCTGTGGGGATGAAAGGTCATCCATAGGACCCAGCACAGACCGGGGTATAGGTGGTACCCTTTCTGTGAATGTGGAACGGTGTTGCTGGGGCAGACACAGGTGCAGGGTTGGGGCGGGTGGCTGGAGTGGTCACGGCCTCAGCTGGCTCTTGTCCAGGACCAGCGGGGTGCAGACAAGGTCCCTTAGGGCCCCGCCCTGTGCTCCGACCCTAGCTATGGAAGCCAGCTCTTGCCACCAACACCCACCTCGCCCTGGCCCCAGCTGGGACGTGCACCCTCCTGTGTCCCTGTGTCCTGGCCCCATGTTGACCTGGGTTCAGACCCCAGACCCTGACATTAGCAGGGGATCTTGATCGAGTCCCTTTCCTCTTCTGGCATCGGTTTCCTTATCTGTAAGCTGAAGACAGTCACCCTAGCCTGGAGGTGGATTTGTGTGGAGTGAGCGAGAAGCGAAGCACTGCCTGCTCTGCGCCAAGCAGGCATCTTGGGGGCCATGCACCGCTCCTGCCTGCCTGTGCCTCCACTTTGAGGGGGAGGTGGGCCCAGCTCACTAAAGCCTCAAGCTTTTGGGAGACACAGGCCTAGCATGAAGAAAGTGTCCCATCACGGTGGAGGCCCTCCAGCCCAAACACACGGAGGGGCTTGTGTTGGGATGGACTGCAGGGGTGGGGCTGGGGGGGCTCCTCCCACCCGTGACCCACAGTGGTCCGCCCTGCTGGGGATCCCAGAGGTGAGAACAACTGGCGGGGTGCTGGCTCAGAGGGCTTGGGCATCCCGATGTGCCCTCATGGCATTTTGGGGTGCGCTCTGGATCTGGGGCATCTTTTGGGAGTTTCTCTAGAGCCTCTGGGGCTGGGGGAGGCAGGAAGGAATGGCAAGATGCATCCCCTGAACTCCTGAATTCGGGTGCCAGGAGACAGAGGCTGGGGCCAGGCCTAGGGCATAAGCACAGAGCCCACAGAGGGTATGCTGACAGCTAGGGCCTGGGGAGCCACTGGGCTGCCTGCCCCCGCTGGAGCCTCCAAGCAGGGCACCTTCATGCCCCAGCTCCTGAGGCTGGCGCAGGCCCTCCTCCACACAGGCTCTCCCCCGGGGCAACTTCAGCTCTGCCTGCAGGGCACGCCCTGAGACCACTCATGTCCCGCCTCCTCCTCCAGCGGGAAGATGTGAAAGCACAGCTTGCTTGGCCCCACAGCCCAAGAGCACGGCCTTCATGGCTGGAGGCCCCACAGGGGCACAAGGGCCAGACCCAGTGAGGAGTGACCTGGAGCTGCCTGGGAGCTGGCAGGGAACAGGGACAAGGGGCCTTGAGGAGGGAGGGAGGGAGGGAGGAAGGAGATTAGGGTGGGGGGCCCGGGGAGTGGCAGGTCAGCCTTCGTGTCTTTATCTGTCACCCCACCAGCCTGGGAGAGCCCGATGGGGATATGTCTCTGCAGCCTTGGCACTGGGTGGCAGACCTGTTACAGGCTGGGGGCAAAACCTGACCAAGAGATGAGGGGTGGGCACTCAGGAAACACGCTCTGCGGTCCTGGTTTAGGTTCTGTGAGGGAGGCCAGCCTGGCATCCACAGCTCGCTTACAAGCATTTCCTGGGCCGAGTGCAGTGGCTCATGCATGTAATCCCAGCATTTTGGGAGGCTGAGGTGGGTGGACTGCTTGAGTTCAGGAGTTCGAGATCAGCCTGGGCAACGTGGCGAAACCCTACCTCTACCAAAAATACGAGGAAAAAAAAAAAGAAAAGAAAATTAGCCGAGAGTGGTGGCACACACCTGTAGCTACTTGGGAGGCCGAGGTAGGAGGATTGCTGGAGCCTGGGAAGTCGAGGCTGCTGTGAGCCATGAGTGTGCCACTGTACTCCAGCCCATGTATCAGAGCAAGACCCTGTCTCAAAAGAAAAAAAAAACCAAACAAATATTTCCTGCCTACAAAATCAACATCCGTGGAGGAAAGAGTGGAAGGTGGACCCCAGCAAAGCCCTCAGTGCCCCTGGCTTGCCTTCTTCCCACACCAAGCCCACCTCCAGTTACCTGCCTCCTTGTTTATTTAAAAATGCCTCCCTCTGGGAACTCTAAGCTCCAGGAGGTTGTTCTCTGCTGAATCTATGCCCTGGGCAGCCCAGTGCCAGCAGTCAATGAATGAATGAATCAGTCGATCAATGGCTTAGATTCAGTTATCATGACAGAGCAAGCCTTACACCTGATCTGGAAATAGGGTCTTTGCAGGGGTAATTCAAGTGACTCTCTGGAGTCTAATTAAGGATCTGGAGATGAAGTCATCTTGGACTTAGGGTGGGCCCTAAATGCAATAACTAGCGTTTTTACAAGAGAAAGGAGAGGGAGCTGGGTGTGGTGGGTCTCACCTGTAATCCCAGCACTTCAGGAGGCCGCAGGTGGACTGCCTGAGGTCAGGAAATTGACACCAGCCTGGCCAACAAGGTGAAACTAGTCTCTCTAAAAAATACAAAAATCAGAGGGGCATGGTGGTGGGCACCTGTAATCCCAGCTACTGGGGAGGCTGAGGCAGGAGAATCGCTTGAACCTGTGGGGATGGAGGGTATAGTGAGCCAAGATCATGCCACTGCACTCCAGTCTGGGTGACAAAGCAAGATTCTGTCTCAAACAAAACAAAAACAAATCTCAAAAAACAAAAACAGGTGCGATGGCTCACGCCTGTAATCCCAGCATTTTGGGAGGCTGAGGAAGGCAGATCACAAAGTCAGGAAATCGAGACCATCCTAACACGGTAAAACCCCATCTTTACTAAAAACACAAAAAATTAGCCGGGTATGGTGGCAGGTGCCTGTAATCCCAGCTTGAGGCTGAGACAGGAGAATCACTTGAACCCGGGAGGCGGAGATTGCATCACTGCACTCCAGCCTGGGCGATACAGCAGGACTCCATCTCAAAAAAAAAAAAAAAAAAAGAGCGAGAAAGAAGAGGCACACTTGGATATGGAAATGAAGGGGAGGCAGATTGGAGTCATGCAGCCACAAGTCAAGGAGCCACCAGAAGCTGCAAGAAGCAGGGAAGACTCCTCCCCTAGAGCCTCTGATGGGACGCAGCCCTGTGGCACACGGACCCGTGAGGGAACACATTTCTGCTGTTTTAGGCCACCAAGTTTGTGATCCTTTGTTACAGCATCTCTGGGAAGCTAATACAGTCACATAGATAGAATGGGGTGTGTCCTGGACTCACAATGAGCCCACAGCTTAGAAAGCCAGGCCCCACAGAAGGACAGCTGCCCCTAAACCAGCACAGACCTGTTGTCCTGGGGGGCCCTGCTAGTCAGGCAGCACTGCTAGGAGCGGAAGCAGGCAGACAGGTACCAGAAGGGGTGCCCTGGCCCCTATGGTTTCTCTGCAGGGACTGGGCTGGGGAAGGCACTTTGCCTTCTCTTGTCTCCGTCTCCCACACCTGCTGGGGAGGATAGCCAGGGCTCAAGGCTCTGCTGCTTCCTGTGCAGGTGATGGGTGAGCTGGGCAGGTCTCCTGGGTGCTCTCTGCCCTTCTGCACCTCTCGGTGGGGGGTGCTGGTAATACCTTCCCCACTGGGCTAGGAGGGTGACAAAGTCAGTTAAGGGCAGTGGACAGGGCTGGCCCAGGACCTGGCACATAAGAAGAGTGCAGGAGGCTGGGCGAGGTGGCTCACGCCTGTAATCCCAGCACTTTGGGAGGCCAAGATAAGCAGATCACCTGTGGTCAGGAGTTCGAGACCACCCAACATGCTGAAATCCCATCTCTACGAAAAATACAAAAATTTGCCGGATGTGGTGGCAGGTACCTGTAGTCCCAGCTACTCCAGAGGCTGAGACATGAGAATCTCTTGAACCCAGGAGACGGAGATTGTGGTGAGCTCTGACCGGGCCATTGCACTCCAGCCTGGGCAACAAGATTGAAACTATGTCTCCAAAAAAAAAAAAAAAAAAAAAAAAATGGAGAAGAAATTGCTGTGCCAGAGTGCTTGGAGCTGACACGGGTCTAAGGGCTGGGAGACCCAGAGAGACCCAGAGCCCAGCAGGTGCCGCAGGGAGGGGCTGGCATTTCTCTACACTCTGCCAGGCTGCTGAGTGAAATCTGATGGAGGGACTCAGGTAGACTCTCCCTGCAAGGCCTCCTTGAGCTCTGAGAAGACACTTGAGACTCAGAGCCCACTCCAGGGTCATGAAAGATGGGGTGAGGGCAGTGTGTAAGCCCTCAGAGCCAGGACCCAGCCAGTGCCCCCACCTATTTGGGGACCCGCAGCAGGATGTGCCAGCTCAGGGGTGGGAGCTCACCAAGTGGCCGGAGGTGGGTGCTCAGGAACTGGCTGACTCCTGTAGAGCCCTTCAAATGCAATCCCTATAGGGTCACCCTGACACGGATCCCCTGCTGAGTCTGGGCTTGAGCTGTGAGGTACAGAGGACCTCCTGTGTGCTAAGTACTGTGCTGAGGGCTTGATTCTGCATGTCCAGATTTCATCCCTACAGCAACCCCATGAGGTGGGCACTGTTATCAACCCGTTCTATGGATAAGGAAATTGAGGAGCACAGAGGTGAAGTGACTGGCTTAAGCCACGGAGTAGGGAAGGGGCAGAGTTGGGATTTGGAATAAGTCTGTTTAGCTCTTTCCTCTAAATCACAGCAGAGAAACAAGGAGAGAGACGGCTTTTATCACGATACTGGAGGACCAGAACAGGACTCTCTCTTTTGTTTTTTTTTTTTTTTTGAGATAGGGTCTTGCTCTGTCTCCCAGGCTGGAGTACAGTGGCACCATCAGGCTCATGGCGGCCTCGATCTCCCCAGCTCAAGTAATCCTCCCGCCTTGGCCTCCCAAAGTGCTAGGATTACAGGTGTGAGCAGCCGTGCCAGGCGGAGAACACAACTCTTAAGACACTGTGCAGTCGTTGGGTCAGTGAGATTTCCCAACAGGAGTCCTTCCTTCACTGTTCCCACCCCAGCCCACCCCATAGGGAGGAAGGTAAATATCCACTGATGGAGAGGGAAACAGAGGCAGACGCCAGCCAGCCCTCGAGCAGTTTGCAACACAGACAGAAGAGACCATGTTTGCAGAGGGTCTCGCTGGCAGCCCTGCACCCACCATGACGCTCACAATGCATTCAATGAACTGAAAAAAACGTGTCTCCTAGTGACAGTCGGGTTCCTAGTGGCCAAGCCCACAGCCGGGGGAGTATCTGGCAAGATTTCGCTGCCAGGTGTGGGGGCGAGGGGGCAGCGTCCGCAGCGTCCCTGAACAGCCTGCCTCACCTTCCCCTGGCCCCCGTTTTCCTAGGGAGCAGAGACGCTGGGGAGTTCCACTAAATCAGCCGTCTCTTTTCCGGATCCCAGCCTCGCTCCTCAAACACAGCTGGGGGAGGGGGTTTCCCAGGCCCCTGCTTGTCTGGGAATGACCCCCGGAGGAGGGTTCTCCACGGACTGCCGCGCAGTGCCGCACCCCTGCTGACAGCTGGAGGACAGGAGGCCTATCCAGGGAAAGCGTAAGGAACCTTAAAGAGACACAGGAAGCCTGAGCGACCCACCCACTGCGCCCCGAGGCTCCCGTGCTCAACTGCAAAATGGGAAAAATACTTCCTGCTCCGTTAACCTCTCGGGTTGTCACGAGCACCGGAGTGGAGATGTGGAAAGATCCCGGGTGGGAGGCGGGCACGCGAGTTCCAGGCCCACCCCGCCGCCCACCGCGGGGCGCTTCTGGGCCAGCCCCGGGCGCCGGCGGGCCTCGCTCCCGTCCCCGTGCTCTGGAACCACGCTGCACTCAACTTTGCTCCAGGCCCGCACCACTCCGGAGGAGCAAGTTCTCCGCAAACTGTGAAGCGCTGCGCCGCCTTGGGCACCGTTCCCAGCTCGGGGCGGCCCGTCGTCCGCGGACGGGCTCGAGGGTCCCCTCCCCCGGCTCCGGGACCCCAGGCGGGCCGGGAGGGCGCGGCCTTACCTGTTCCAGGTGGCGTTGGCGCAGGCCCGGCGCTGCTGCGTGCCCCGCTCGTCCGCCGCGGCGGCCGGCTCTCTCTTGCCCAGGTCACTGAGGCTGGGCGAACTCATGAACTTCAACCTGCGGAGAGTCCTCATGGTGACCCGGGCCGCCCGCGCCGCGCCCTGCGCCACGCCGTGCCGAGGGCCCCGGGCCGGCGCTGCGCCCTCTACGCGGAAACTCGGGCGAGAGCAGGAAGCCCAGCGGCCCCGCGGGGTCCCGCCCCGGCCCCGCGCCTCCGCCTCGGGTCCCGCGCCGGCCGCCCCGCCTGGTTAATCATTGCACGGGGCCGCTCAGCGTGGAGCGCCAGGCGCGCGGCCAGCACCGACCCAGCGCAAACGGAGACCGGGGGCGGGCCCGGGGGCGGGGGCGGGTCGCGGCGCCCCGGGGGGCGGGGCATCGCAGGCGGGGCGGGGCCTCCAGCGAGGGGGCGTGCACAAGAGGCGGGGCCGTCGTCTCCGCGGCCGCAGCTGCCAAGACGCTGCGCTCGGCCTGCCCTCTGGGGTCGTGCTCACCCTCCTCCCCTCTTCCGAGGGCCCTACGTGCCCACAGGAAACCAACACGTAGAGGGCACAGGGCCCAAGCCCAAGCGCCGCCCCCAGCCCAGTACTGCGGTCGCACTCACACGATGTCCAGCGACCCCAGCGGTCTCTCCCTCCACATCCCTCCCCGCAAAGGCTGTGCCACAGAGGTGCCTCCGTACCCCATCACCTGAACACAGGCTGCCCCCTGCAGCCCTGTTCTCATGAAGACTTTGTGTAGAGGCCTTCAGTCCTCTCCAGGCGCCTCGGCTCAAGAACCCACCCCACCCAGGCTCAGCCTAGACCCCCTCAGACAGGACTTCAGCATTGCCTGGCTGCCTGGAGGATTTGCTGGAGTGTCGGGTTGAAGAAGTAAAAGGTTTGCTACTTATCCCCCACCCCAGGTCTCTTGGATGGTAAAACCAAGCAGTCTCCCAAGCCCCTGTGGTGGGAGCAGAGTGAGCCCAGTGAAGGAGGACACAGCTGGTGCTTCCTGCCTGCTTTGCAGAGCACTTTTAGATGGCGGATCTCACATGAACTACTTCCGTCAGGCGAGGTTATTCTTCTCCCCATTTTCCAGCTGAGGACATTGAGGCTCACAGGGTGAAATACCTTACCCAACATTGCGCAATCAACAAATGGCAAACTTGAGCCTCACCACACGGAGCGTCCAGCCCTTTGCACAGGGCCCTCCTCAGTCTCCAGCTTCTGGGATTCCCACAAGGCTTGCCAGACCCTTCCAACAGATGGGGAGGAGGGGGGCGACAGCCATAGCTCCAGGAGCTGAGAGAGCCCCATATAAAATGTAAGAGAGAGCCGGGTGGCTCACACCTGTAATCCCAGCACTTTGGGAGGCCTAGGCGGGTGGATCACCTGAGGTCCGGAGTTCAAGGCCAGCCTGACCAATGTGGAGAAACCCCGTCTCTACTAAAAATACAAAATTAGCCGGGTGTGGTTGGTGGCGGGTGCCTGTAATCTCAGCTACTCGGGAGGCTGAGGCAGGAGAATCGCCTGAACTCGGGAAGCAGAGTTTGCAGTGACAGGGATTGCACCACTGCACTCCAGCCTGTGCAATAAGAGGGAAACTCAGTCTCAAAAAAAAAAATAAGTAAATAAAATACAAATAAAAACATAAATGAATAAAATAAAATGTAAGAGAGCCTTGCGTAGGGTCTTTGTTTACTGCAAATCAACCAGTGTCTCCTGAGCACCTGCTGTGTTCCAGACACAAATACCATCGTCTTCAGGAGACAGAGCCATAAACACACAAACTTGCTCATCAGTAAAGCAGATGGATGGGACGGTTCATCCCACAGGCAGCAACAGTTGCTTTATACACTGTCAAGTGCTGGACACCTTTTCTTTTTCTTTTTGAGACAGAGTCTCACTCTGTGGCCCAGGTTGAATGCAGTGGCACCATCGCAGTCACTGCAGCCTTGACCTCCTGGGTTCAGGCAACGCTCTCACCTTAGCCTCCTGAGCAGCTGAAACTACAAGGTGGGTGCCACTATGCCTGGCTAATTTTCTTCTTTTTTTTTTTATGATGAAGTTTCGCTCTTGTCTCCCAGGCTGGAGTGCAATGGCTCAGTCTTGGCTCATTGCAAATTTCCACCTCCCGGGTTTAAGTGATTCTCCTGCCTCAACCTCCCGAGTAGCTGAGATTACAGGCACCCGCCACCATGCCTGGCTAATTTTTTTTTGTATTTTTAGTAGAGACGGGGTTTCACCATGTTGGCCAAGCTGGTCTCGAACTCCTGACCTCAGGTGATCCTCCCACCTCGACCTCCCAAAGTGCTGGGATTATAGGTGTGAACCACCGCTCCCGGCCCCCTGGTTAATTTTTTTAATAGAGATAGGGTCTTGCTATGTTGCCCAGGCTGGTCTCAAACTACTGGACTCAAGTAATCTTCCTGCTTTGGCCACCCATAGTGTTGGGATTACAGACATGAGCTACTGCACCCAGCCCATGCTCTCAGACTTACAGGAACACTGTATCTTAGATCCCAAACCAAACTTCATAGCCAGACAAGGATTCTTATCGGTATAAAAAAAAACATATAAAATTACTAAAGCATGTACTGAATTGTCTCTGAAAAGAATTAAAACAGAGGATAAGCCCAGATCCATGACTCCTCGGAGGGGCCTTTGAGACCTGCTTGGCCTCCGGCTTCAGGTCCCTCCCCGGCCCCAGAACGTCCTTCAGAGAAGTTAGAGAAGTTAGCGGTCCCTGTCTCTGACCGCCTTCACCCTCAGTTAGGCTCAGGGGTTGTTCTCTTACCAGATGACTTTTTTTCCATCCTATGCCATAAGCCAGGAGGGCAAGAACCATAACTTGTTCACTGCTACAGTCCCTGTGCCTAGCACAGAATGGGTGCTTCACAGATACTTGATTTAATGGATGGATGAACATTTATTTCATAAAAGTAAAGGGATTACACTGGACCACATGGTGAAAGTGCCTCACAAAAGTGCCCAGGCTAGGCCGGGTGTGGTGGCTCACACCTGTAATCCCAGCACTTTGGGAGGCCGAGGCAGGCAGATCTTGAGGTCAGGAGATCAAGACCATCCTGGCTAACACTGTGAAACCCTGTCTCTACTAAAAATACAAAAAATTAGCCAAGTGTCGTGGCGCATGCCGGTAGTCGCAGCTACTCATGAGGCTGAGGCAGTAGAATCGCTTGAACCCGGGAGGCAGAGGTTGCACTGAGCCGAGATCGCTCCACGGCACTCCTGCGTGGGTGACAGTGTGTGTATACGTTTAAATAAAAAAAAAAAAAATTATCCAACACAGCAAAGCAGAGCTGCTGGGATCCGGACAGGATGAAATGTTTCCCATGCTGGAGGCGGGCTCCGGGAGGGGGCTGGCTTTGTGGGCTCAGCCGAGCCTTGTGGGAAGAGCTTGCTGGCCAAGGGCAGGGCATGGCTGGCAGGAGGGGCCGGCTCCAGAGATGGAGGGAGGCCTGACTGCCTGGGGTAAGAAATCAGAGAGAAATGGGAGGCCAGAGGTGGGAGGCAGGAGGAGGGAAGCGGTTGGGCTATTGGGGGGCTGGAATGCCGCAGGCATCTGGGAGAAGTGACCAGCCAGAAATTCTGGAGGTGGGGATGGCTGAGGAATTTTAAAGATATCTTTCAAAAAAGGCATCTCTAGTCAGCGTTAAGGAATTAGCTGTAACCTCTCACTGGCCCCAGCCACAGATGTGTAAAATCGTCTACGCCCAGGAGCCCAGCACCAGGAGGGCAGTGGGGGCTCAGGCAGAGGTGCTGCCGCCCCAGGTTTGGGCTGTGACGAGCAGAGAGGGCACAGCTGCGGGGCTGCACAGCCCAGCTCTCCGTGCCAGAAAGCCCAGGCAGAGGCCAGGAGGGGACAGAGCTGTCACAAACCCTCAGAGCAGCGGACAATCAGGGGATGAAGGGCGGAGTCCAGCCCCTAAGTGTGTTGTGTTTGGTCTGCAGTGTTGGAGGGAAAAAAACCCCAAAAAACCAAACTGCATGAGGCCAACATTTTACAACAGAGATTGACACAGAAACCCGGATTCTGGCTGCCCCGGAAGCATCAGATGACGGGCCTGCAGGGCCTGAGTCCCACGTGACAGCAGGGCTCCGGGTGCCCATCCAGACCTCCTCTCACTCATGGGGCTCTCCGGGTCTGATGAGGGCGCTGGGGAACCCAAAAATTGTATTGCAGAGGGGTCCCCTGGGCAGGGCTTATTTGTGTCTGAGACCCAGGGAAGGGAAATGCCCCTCTGCTAAGGAAATGAGAGACAAACGGACACATTCATACATCCCCAAAGCCACCGGAGTGACCCCCACTCCAGACTCACTCACACACCCCCAAAGCCACCAGAGTGACCCCTGCTCCAGGAAGGTGCCAGGCCCGATGGCATCAACCACGTCCTCTCCTCCCTGGCACCCAAACTCATTCCAAACTCCCCTGGCCAGTGGGGTGTAGGGAGCCAGTAGAGGGCCCTGGTCACCAAGGGGGACCCTGATGTCCTCAGAACTACCCTTCTGAAGGGCTGAAACCCCTAAGCCTGGCTCAGCCACTCACTCACAGACTAACTGCTGGACACCCAGGGACTGGAACGGACCAGTGAGTCGGGACAGTTCATGACCCCAGGAGTCTGAGCTCTAGTCCCCCGGCAATACACGTGACATCGTGATCTCTGGGACACTAGCCAACTGAAGGGAGGAGACAGCGTACCCCCGAAGGGGCCAGTTTGGGGCCCAGGGAGGGGCACTAGAGGCAGAGTACAGGCGGCCACTAAACCTACTGTCCCTCTTGTCCCCACAAGGCTGCCCATTGGGAGACCAGTCCCATTTTACAGACAGAACCAGGGGCTCAGGGAGGCCAAAGCTCCTGTCTGAGGTCCGAGTCAGCAAGTGGCGGAGCTGATGCTGGAGCCCGGCTGGCCAAGTGGGAGAGAGAGACAGCCTCCAGCTCGCCCACTCTCCCGGGTGCTGACCTCAGCTGTCCATGCCCTACCCGCCTCCCCTGCACTGCCTGCTCTGGAGGGGCACTTCTGTCCCCTGGTGGCGAAGCCTGGTGTTCCCTCAAAGCCAACCTGAGAAAGTCCCTCTTGCACTGTGAGGAGCAGCCCGGTCAGTCCTGGACAACCGGGGAGAGGTCTGGCAACGTGCCGGGCACAGGAAGTCATGAGATTGCCTGGCTCTGTCCCCACAGTCTCTGCCATCCAGGCACATCCCATCTCTTCCCTGGGGTGGGAGAGGAGGGTGACACCACTGCCCTACGAGGGCACAGAAAACATTCACGCACAGTCACCGGGGCACACCAAGGGCTTGGTGACCACTGCTGGGGTGACCGCGTGGCACGAGATTCCTGAGTCAGGGCCGCTACGCTGCGGGAGCCCAGGGTACCCGTGGTGACTCCAGCGCCAAATGGGTGAGACCCCTCTCTGTGCACCGATTCTCAGTGACCGTCCTGAGGCCTCATGGCCAGTCAGCGCCCAGGGCAGGATGGTGTGGGCCATCAGATGCAACACGTACTGTGTTTCACTAATGGGAAAATCCAAGAGAGGCTCCCCTGTGCCAGGTTTGGGGTGGGTGCGCCAAGAGTAAAGGTGGGCAGGCTCCTCCTCTCTCAAGTTCCTCCAGAGGAAATGTTCCCCTCTGGTGGCCCTCTAGCTAGGATCAACTGTTATTATTTCCATTTCATGGGTGGGGAAACTGAGGCTGCATGGGGAATACAGTAACGGACAAGAAAGACAGTCCCTGCCACGATGAGGTGAGCCCACCGTCCATTCCTGGCTCTGCCATCTAATATGTTCACGTCCTGGCCAGGCGCAGTGGCTCATGCCTGTAATCCCAGCACTTTGGTAGGCCAAAGAGAGTGGCTCACTTGAGGTCAGGAGTTCAAGACTACCCTAGCCAACACGGTGAAACCCCGTCTCTACAAAAATTACAAAAAATTAGCCGGGTGTGGTGGCACATGCCTGTGGTCCCAGCCACTTGGGAGGGTGAGGCAGGAGAATTGCTTGAACCCCAGAGGCGGCGATTACAGTGGGCCAAGATCCGGCCATTGTACTCCAGCCTGGGCAACAGAGCGGGACTCCATCTCAAAATCAATCTGTTCATGTCCTCCTTGGTCCCACAGCAGCCTTGAGGTTTGAAGACGGACCGTCTTCCCTTACGTCTTCTCTTGACCATCTGAGCTACCAGGACTCCATCTGCCCCTTCTCCACCCTGGTGGTCTGGTCCTGTGCACTCGTGACTCGTGCCCTCCTTTCGTTCTGGATCCCAGTTCTGGGGGCCAGGGAGCGGACTCTGGCCAGCAGGTCCCTGGTCTTAATACACCAGACATCACACATGCACCTGCATGAGAGTCTCTCTCCAAGCCACCTTCCCACCCATCAGCCAGGTCTTGAACATCAATCAGTTTCTAAAGTCTCTTTCTGGGCAGGTGTTTTGTAACCGGATTCTAGTCTCTCAATAGGTGCCACTGTGGTACAAGGAGGTGGCTGTCCAAGCTTGAGTATGGCACTGCAGAGACAGCCAGGTTTCAGAATCTCCCAAACTGGGTCTGCCCTCAGCTCTGCCACCTCCTTTGTGTCCAAGTTGTCAGAATCAGCCGGATGCAGTGGCTCATGCCTGTAATCCCAGCACTTTGGGAGGCCGAGGTGGGCAGATCATCTGAGGTCAGGAGTTTGAGACTAGCCTGGCCAACATGGAGAAACCCCGTCTCTACTAAAAATACAAAAATTAGCCAGGCGGAGTGGTGTGTGCCCGTAATCCCAGCAACTAGGGAGGCCAAGGCAGGAGACTCGCTTGAACCTGGGAGGCGGAGGTTGCAGAGAGCTGAGATTGTGCCACTGCACTCCAGCCTGGGTGAGAGAGCCAGACTCTGTTTCAAAAAAAAAAAAAAAATTGTCAGAATCAAAATGGAGTCACTTGTGTTTTAAAAACCCTGACAGGCTGGGCACACTTTGGGAGACTGAGGCAAGTGGATCACTTGAGGTCAGGAGATTGAAACCAGCTTAGTCAACATGGCGAAACCCTGTCTCTACTAAAAATACAAAAAAATTAGCCAGACGTGGTGGTATGCATCTGTAATCCCACATACTCAGGAGGCTGAGGCAGGAGAATCTCTTGAACCTGGGAGGTGGAGGTTGCAGTGAGTGAGCCCAGATCAAGCTATTGGACTCCAGCCTGGGCAACAAGAGTGAAACTCTGTCTCAAAACAAAAACAAAAACACAAACAACAAAAAAAAACCCTGACAAATAGCACAGGGAAAGGCCATGAAGAGAGCTTCTTATGTAAAAATGCCTGATAACAAGAGTGATTCTCTGGGCATGGTGGCTCATGCCTCTAATCCCAGCACTTTGAGAGAGGTCAAGGGGGGTGGATCACCTCAGGTCAGGAGTTCAAGACCAGCCTGGCCAACATAGTGAAACCCTGTCTCTACTAAGAATACGAAAATTAGCCTGGCGTGGTGGCGCAAGCCTGTAATCCCAGCTACTCAGGAGGCTGGGGCAGGTGAATCACTTGAACTCAGGATGTGGAGGTTGCGGTGAGCCGAGATTGTGCCATTGCACTCTAGCCTGGGTGACAGAGTGAGACTCCGTCTCAAAAAAAAAAAAAGAAAAGAAAAAGGCATGTAGGCTGGGCACAGTGTCTCACGCCTGTAATCCCAGCACTTTGGGAGGCCGAGGCAGGCGGATCACCTGAGGTCGGGAGTCTGAGACCAACCTGCCCAACATGGAGAAACCCTGTCACTTAAAAAAAAAAAGAGTGATCACAAAAGGCTCTACAAAATCCACAACCTTGCACAAAGACCATAGCAACCATAACCAAAATACCTCTGCAAGGACATCTGCTCAGCAACTGCCTGTGCAACTTCAGGCGGGTGCCACCCTTGTTACTGGTCCTCATAGCCAGGGATAATAACTCAGAACAATTATGTCATCCTCCTATCTTTTCCTTTAAAAACCTTTGTCTTCCTTCAGATCCCTGAACACACACATGGTTTACTACGGCACATGTATCCCCATCGCAATGCCCGATTCCTGAAGAAATATCATTTTCTTGTAGACAGCTCTTCTCTGCTTGTTATTTTATTGTTATTTTTTGAGACAGTCTCACTCTATCGCCCAGGCTGGAGTGCAGCGGTATGATCTTGGCTCACTGCAACCTCCACCTCCTGGGTTCAAGCAATTCTCCTGCCTCAGCCTCCCAAGTAGCTGGGATTACAGGCATGCACCACTGCACCCAGCTAATTTTTGTATTTTTAGTAAAGACAGGTTTCACTATGTTGGTCAGGCTGGTTCTGAACTCCTGACCTCAGGTGATCCACCCGCCTCAGCCTCCTAAAGTGCTAGGATTATAGGCATGAGCAATAGTGCCTGGCCTCTGCTTGTTATTTAGGTTGATATCTGCAATTCCTTCTCTGTCAAGCTTCAGTCTCTTTGTCCTTGGAGTGGGGAGATAAGACCACATACCTCCTGGGGTTAGTGAGCACTTATTACGGGCCAGTGAGGGGCAACACCCTTGCATTCCATAGCACTCCAAGGCAGGCAGCTACTCCCATCATCCTAGTTTACAGGTGGGTTAGTTGGGGCTCTGAACGGTTAGGTGACTTATTCTAGGTCTCACAGCTGGGCCAGGATTCAAACTCAGGTGGGGAGGCGGGCTTCAGTGTCCTCCCTACACTAACGAGGACCATGGGTGTCTGGCAGTGACCCAGCACAGAGCATCTGTGCAGGGACAGCAGTCGTGTTTCCTTTTTTTTTTTTGAGATGAAGTCTTGCTCTGTCGCCCAGGCTACAGTGCAGTGGTGCCATCTTGCTCACTGCAAACTCCACCTCCCGGGTTCAAGCGATTCTCCTGTCTCAGCCTCCTGAGTAGTTGGGATTACAGGTGCTTGCCACCAAACCTGGCTAATTTTTGCATTTTTAGTGGAGGTAGGGTTTCACCATGTTGGCCAGGCTGGTCTCGAACTCCTGACCTCAAGTGATCCGCCGCCTCAGTGGAGTGGAGACAACCTCATTCCCTCTAGCCCTGGTTTCTCCAGGCAAAAAACATAAACTCCAGGACACAGGAGCCAGGAGGAGCAACCGCTGCAAAGGCATCCCAGCCTGGCAGTGCAACACTGCACAGCTGAGCCTGACCCCGTGCTGGGAGCTCATGCACTTTTTTTTTTTTTTTTTTTTTTGATATGGTGTCTTGCTCTGCTGCCCAGGCTGGAGTGTAGTGGCATGATCTTGGCTCATTGCAACTTCCGCCTCCCCAGTTCAAGTGATTCTCCTGCCTCAGCCTCCTAAATAGCTAAAACTACAGGCACCTTCCACCACACACAGCTAATTTTTGTATTTTTAATAGAGATGGGGTTTCACCATATTGGCCAGGCTGGTCTTGAACTCCTGATCTCAGGTGATCTGCCCACCTCAGCCTCCCAAGGTGCCAGGATTACAGGTCTGAGCCACTGTGCCTGGCCGAGCTCATGCACTTCCTAATCTTTGTGTTTGCAGCCACCCTGTCAGGCAGGCCCAGGGAACATCCCCATCGTGCAGACCTGCAAACTGAGGCTCCCCACAGCGGGCGGCAGAGCGGGACGCGACTGCTGGGCTGACTTCCCGCCTGTATCCTTCCCAAGGCAGCTTTTGGCTGGTAGACTTTTCTTTGAAGAACCTCAGAGGGAAGGAATGCCATTTGGGATGTCAGAGTTCACGCTGCAATGTGAAGCCCTGCCTGACACAGCCCCAGGAGGAGGAGGAGACGGGTATGGGCTTGGTGTAGGATTTGGGGGGTGTGGGATCTGGTGACTTAGGTGGTGCTTTTCCACTCTTTCATTGCTCTTCCAAACAGCCCTGGGAGGCAGGAATGACTATTCCCAGTCAGCAATTCAGATCCCACACGGTAGGCAGGCAGGAAACAGCCCATCAAAACTTGGCCCGTGTTCCTGAAGGCATCAACTGAGCCTACAGAGCTGACTGTGGAGGTGATGTCGGCTCCTCCGGACACTGCCAAGGCCCGGGCTACCCTTGTGGAGGAAACGTCCACCCACGGTGGCATCTACCAGCCATGCCCCCACTTCTGCTACCATGGTGGGGGTTGCAGTGAGCCAAGATGGAGCCACTGCACTCCAGCCTGGGCGAAAGAGCAAGACTCCATCTCAACAAAACCAAACCAAACCTCTGAGATAAGCTCCCGTCCCCACCACTTTCCCATGGCCCTTCTGCCCAAGCCACCCGTGACTTCTGTGGTGCGAAATCCAAAGGTGAAGTCCCAGCCTGCACGGAGCTCAGTCCTTGAGCACACCTGGTCCCTAAGAAGGCTACTTAGAGTCTTTGTTTATCCTTTTCGGATAATCTGGCTACAGAAAGTCTCCTGAGTGTGGTTCCCACTTGCCGCCCAGATGCCGCAGGGATTATCCCATAGGAATTTCCAAGCCACATCTGGCCCTGAGGGTGCCTGATAAGGGAGGAAAGATGTGTACAGATGGGAAGATGAGACACCAAGCTGGCAGGTGGCTGAGCTGGATTCCTCGGAACGCCAAAGATGATCTGCGGTTTAGCAGAATGATTGGACATAGGTGGGCAGGTTCGGTAAGGTCCCAGTAAGAAGGGGTAATAAATGGGAGGGTTATTATTATATTGCCTTCATCACATGAAGATCAAGAGGCTGGGCAATTTAGAGAATCAGAAAACCTGAAAACGCCCTTCCTGCCTATGTCCTAGAAATGCTAGATAAGAAATTATAAACATCTTCTACAACTGAGCTTGTAAGAAAGTGAGGAAAATCAGAAGCCAGCATGATAACATTATAATTCCCCTTAAGATACATATTTATATTATAATATTATAACGTGTAAGATATAAGATATAATAACACATTAAAAAAAATTTTTTTTTTGCTTGCTCTGTTGCCCAGGCTGGAGTGCGGTGGAGCGATCTCGGCTCACTGCAACCTCCACTTTCCAGTTCAAGCAATTCTCCTGTCTCAGCCTCCCAAGTAGCTGGGATCACAGGCATTTTTAGTAGACATGGGGTTTCACCATGTGGGCCAGGCTGGTCTTGAACTCCTGACCTCAAGTGATCCACCCACCTTGGCCTCCCAAAGTGCTGGAATTGTAGGCGTTAGCCACTGAGCTTGACCACATATAAGATGTAATAGCACATTTAATACTGATATTACTGAAGGCCAGCACAGTGCTTGCAGTATGCAGTTACACATATGGAGTGATATTCTCACTGCCTTCATGGATCAAGCCTTATAGAATAGCAGCAATCCCATGTGGTTCACTGTCGCTGCTGCCCATTTCACAGATAAAGAAACTGACTATCCCCTTGCTGGTTTCAAGCCTATGTCACCCAGGCTATAGTGCAGTGGTGCGATCTCGGCTCACTACAACCTCCGCCTCCTGGGTTCAAGTGATTCTTCTGCCTTAGCCTCTCAAGTAGCTGAGATTACAGGTAGCCACCACCATGGCTGACCAAGTTTTGTATTTTTGTAGAGATGGGGTTTCACCATGTTGGCCAGGCTGGTCTAGAACCCCTGACTTCAAGTGATCCACCCGCCTTGGTCTCTCAAAGCACTGGGATTACAGGTGTGAGCCACTGCACCCGGCTAGTAAAATATTTTGAACTACTCAGACAGGCTGGGCGTGGTGGCTCACACCTGTAATCCCAGCACTGTGGGAGGCCGAGGCAGGTGGATCACCTCAGGTTGGGAGTTCGAGACCAGCCTGACCAACAAGGTGAAACCCTGTCACTACCAAAAATACAAAAATTGGCCGGGTGGATGGCAGGCACCTACTTTAGTCCCGGCTACTCAGGAAGCTGAGACAGGAGAATCGCTCGAACCTGGGAGGCGGAAGTTGCAGTGAGCTGAGATCGTGCCACTGCACTGCAGCCTGGGTGATAGAGCGAGACTCTGTCTCAAAACAAAACAAACAAACAAGAAACTCAGACAATAAGTGAGAGTGTGGCAGCCTTGTAAGGTGGAGAGAGAGGGTGTTGAGACAGAGGGGTTATTAAACTATGACAGCAGCCAGGTGATCAGGCACAGAGCAAGCAGGATGCTTGGAGACGAAACTGAAATCTCCCCAGGACGCCAGAGGGCTTAAGGGGTTGCAACCTTTAGAGTCTTGCTCTGTAGCCGAGGCTGGAGTGCAATGGTGTGCTCTCGGCTCACCGTAACCTCCGCCTCTGGGGTTCAAGCAATTCTTCTGCCTCACCTCCCAAGTAGCTGGGATTACAGGTGCGTGCCACCACGCCTGGCTAAAGGGGTTGCAACCTTAATAAAATGCAGCCTAGAAAAAAATCTACCCACTGACAATAAGAGATGACAAGAAAACTTGTCTGATTCCTCCTGAGCTTGAGGTAGGAAAAAGTGTGCCATTCTCCCGAGCACCTCTAGCTGGAGGTTCTCCCAAGAACCTCCAGCCCTCGCCTAGGATTAGGTTTGAAATGTATAAAGCTTAAACCAAGGAATGCGAAAGTGGCTCCAGGCCCGTGACAGCCCTAGGCTGCTCGGGAGAGCAATTATAAAAATGCTCTGGATAGGGAAATTGTCATAAACAATCATTTATTGTATATTTCAAAGTAGCTAGAAGAATTGTAAGGTTCCAAATGCAAAGAAGGGTCGGGTGCAGTGGCTCACACCTGTAATCCCAGCACGTTGAGAGGCTGAGGCAGGTTGATCACTTGAGGTTGGGAGTTTGAGACCAGCCTGGCCAACATGGCGAAACCCCATCTCTACTAAAAATACAAAATTAGCCAGGCATGGTGTCACATGCCTGTAATCCCAGCTACTCGGGACGCTGAGGCAGGAGAATGGCTTGAACCTGGGAGCTGGAGGTTGTGGTGAGTCGAGACCCTGCCATTGTACTCCAGCCTGGGCCACAAGAACAAAACTCTGTCAAAAAAAAAAAAAAAATGCAAAGAAAAGATAAATGTTTGAAGTGATGGCTTTCTCAATTACCCAGATTGAATCAATATATATTGTGTGCAGGGGTTGAAATATCACACATACCCCAAAAGTATGTACAAATGTTCTACATCAGCAACAATTAACGTGCTCTGGGAGGCATGGCTGTGAGCTGGGATTCTCACAGATAAAGTCTTGCTGGAGATAAATTCATGATCCCAAATCATACAACACACAGAAACGGGCCACCCTGAGGGAGGGACAGAGCAAACATCACACACACCAGGAGGAAATTCCCGAGACATGATTGGAAAGAGGTTGTACAATTAAATTCGCCTCACATAATTAAAGCCGTAAAAGAAGGAATCAAAAATACAAGAATAGGCCGGGTGTGGTGGCTCACGCCTGTAGTCCCAGCACTTTGGGAGGCCGAGGCGGGTGGATCACCTGAGGTCAGGAGTTCAAGACCGGCCTGGCCAACGTGGCAAAACACCTTCTCTACTAAAAGTATAAAATTCAGCAGGGTGTGGTGGCATGTGTCTGTAATTCAGCTACCCAGGAGGCTGAGGCAGGAGACTCTCTTGAACCTGGGAGTTCACAACACTGCACCCCAGCCTGGGCGACAGAGCGAGACCCTGTCTCAAAACAAACAATAAACCAAAAAAACACAAGAATAGAACAAGATGTTGTAAAAAACAGATGCGCAATAGAACTTCTTTCTTCGTTTTTTTTTGAAACAGTCTCACTCCCAGGCTGGAGTGCAGTGGCATGATCTCGGCTCACCACAACCTCTGTCTCCCGGGTTCAAGGATTCTTGTGCCTCAACCTCCAAGTAGCTGGGATTACAGGTGTGTATCAGCATACCCGGCTAATTTTTGTATTTTTAATAGAGACGGGGTTTTACCATGTTGGCCAGCCTACTCTCGAACTCCTGACCTCAAGTGATCTGCCCGCCTTGGCCTCCCAGAGTGCTGGGATTACAGGCGTGAGCCACCGCACCTGGCCCTAATAGGAGAACTTCTGATATGTGGCATCATCATGGTGCTACCCCAGGGAGAAAGGATGGTACCATGGGAGCCAGGGCCCTGGGCACCGGGCCTGCAAGCGGAACTGTCTTTCTGGGCACTATCTGGGTTAGAAGGGGACAAAGCTAGGCAGAAGGAGCATCTTGCAGTCTCAGCTTTGATTCCTGGTCCCTCCTTTGGTGCTTGGTATTCTGTGTAAAAGTTCTGGGGCTGGGTGCGGTGCCCCATGCCTGTAATCCCAGCATTTGGAAGGCCGAGGCTGGAGGATCACTTGAGGTCAGGAGTTCGAGACCAGCCTGACCAAGATGGAGAAACCCTGTCTCTACTAAAAAAAAATACAAAATTAGCCCGGTGTGGTGGTGCGCACCTGTAATCTCAGCTATTCGAGAGGCCTGAGGCAGGAGAATCGCTTGAACCCAGGAGGCAGAGGTCATGGTGAGCCAAGATCACGCCATTGCACTCCAGCCTGGGCAACAAGAGTGAAACTCTGTCTCAAAAAAAAAAAAAAGCTCTGGGCAACTCCAGCTTGTGGTGCCTGGGCATGTCTGAGAGGGTGTCAGGCACCGCAGCCCACGCCTGGCGGAGTCACGGTGGCTGTGAGTGTGCCTTTCAGTGGGGAGAGGGGTGTGGCTTTCATTGCCTTTCCTGAAAGGGCAGGGCTCCCACCTTAAGGAGAAGCTGAGGGAGAAGCTATGGAACAACCAGAGACTTCGGGTTGGGGAGGAAAACATGATTTTTGTGGTTAAATACACATAGCTCTGTTCCAGACAGAGGAGAAATCCTCTTGTTTGTTTTGTGATAGGGTCTGGCTCTGTCCATTTGGCCCCTGCTGCCCATTTTACAGATGGTGAGACTGAGGTATTGCACAGAGGTGGGACATTAAGGTTGAGAGAGGAGACCATCTCTCTCCCTTCCTGTCCTCTGTTAGAAAAGAGGGGAGGAGAGATAAAACAGCACAAAGTTAAAGTCAGTAGTCAGGCCAGACGCTGACCCACCAGCCTGACTGCAGTGGGGCCCAAGGACTGAGAAATAATCCCCCTCTCTGTAACTGGTGTCTGTGTTATCTTCCAGCCTTGAAAATGTTGCAAATGTTTTTCTTACTGCCAAAGGACCCTCCCTGAGTCAGTACTCCCCGCCAGACCTCCCCCCGGCTTAGGAATGCCTCGGTCACTAGGTGATTTACTGCCTTTGTTCAACTTCTGCTACTCTTCCCCTCCCACATAAATTAGCAAATCGATGAAAGCCAAAGACTGTAAGGTCAGATGTCCAGCCAATGGGCAATGACACAGTTTTTCCTCTGCTCCCCCTTGGGTTGTATGTCTTTAAAAAGAAAAACAGGCTGGGCGACGTGGTTTACGCCTGTAATCCCAGCACTTAGGGAGGCCGAGCCAGCTGGATCACCTGAGGTCAGGAGTTCAGGACCAGCCTGACCAATATGGTGAAACCCTGTCTCTACTACAATACAGAAACTAGCTGAGCATTGCTTGAACCTGCGAGGCGGAGGTTGCAGTGAGCTGAGATCATGCCACTGCATTCCAGCCTGGGTGACAGAGAGACTCTGTCTTAAAAATAAATAAATAAAATAGGAAAGAAACTGCTTTCGGGGAGCTAGGCTTCTGGACGTGAGTCCACTGGTGCTCCGCAGCCAGCTGAATAAAGTGTGTTCCTTCCTCACTCCAGTGTCTGAGGGGTTCTGTCAGCGGCTCGTCCTGTAACAAGGTCACCGGCAGAGCAGGACGGTACCAGAGCATGGGGTAAAAGACACATACGCAGGGAGGCCCTAGTGGGTGCTGGCACTGCAAAGCCATCTACCCTCTGCCCTGGGGCAGATCTCCAGGCCATAATTTCCACCCAAATTCTTCAGAAGGAGAACTGGAGGCTCTGAGGGAAAGCTGACCTGCCAGGTTGTAGGGTGCATGCATGGAAGCGCTGAGACTGGAGCCCAGCTGTGACTCCGGAGCCACAGGCTTCCCACAGTGACCCTGCCCTACACGGCACAAGTCCTCAGTCACCCCAGCAGCCTCCACTCCAGGAGCACCTGCTGCATGCCAGGGCCTGAGTCCCACGGCTGCCACTTCCTTTCCCCAGAGAGCCACAGGAGGGCAGTAAAGGGAGGCCTGGAGAGGGAGGAGGCCTGAGCCTCCAGAGGTGACATTTCACCCGGGCCTACAAGGATGACCTAACCCAGTAAGGGCAAGCGGGGCCCAGAGCAGAGCGACAGGAAGGGGCTGCCCCTCTCGCTGTGGATGATGACAGCAGCCGGCCCTGTGTTCTGCACCCACACCCACTGTCTGCCCCTCACCTCACAACGGTGCCCTGGGCAGAGGGCGGGGGGCGGGTGAACGCTGGGTGATGCCAGGCGGCACAGGCAGTTGGAGTGCAGGCGGGAGGTGACCTCAGGCCTCCTGACTGCCCCCCCGCAGTGCTCTTTGCCCTTCCCCATTGTCACCAGCACATTTTCTGTCTCTATTTTTTTTTTTTTTAAGGCTGAGTCTTGCTCTGTAGCCCAGGATGGAGTGGCGTGATCTCGGCTCACTGCAACCTCCGCCTCCTGGGTTCAAGCAATTCTTCTGCCTCAGCCTCCCAAGTAGCTGGGACTACAGGCACCCACCACCATGCCTGGCTAATTTTTGTATTCTTTTGGTAGAGACAGAGTTTCACCATGTTGGCCAGGCTGGTCTCGAACTCCCGACTTCAGGTAATTCACCCTCCTCGGCCGCCCAAAGTGCTGGGATTATAGGCATGAGCCACTGTGCCTGGCCATCACCAGCACATTTTCTACCACTCTTGAGGCTGGGTCAACCTAGCTTCCAGTTCCTGGCCCCACTGGGCTCACAGCTCAGGCTCTGTGGTTGGGGTGGTCATGGCAGCTTTTTTTTTTTTTTTTTTTTTTGAGACGGAGTTTCGCTCATTGCCCCGGCTGGAGTGCAGCGACACGATTTCTGCTCACTGCAACCTCCACCTCCCAGGTTCAAGCAATTCTCCTGCCTCAGCCTCCTGAGTAGCTGGGATTACAGGTGTGCACCACCAAGCCCAGCTAATTTTTTGTATTTTTAGTAGAGACAGGGTTTCATCGTGTTGGCCAGGCTGGTCTTGAACTCCTGACCTCAGGTGACCCACCCACCTCAGCCTCACAAAGTGCAGGGATTACAGGCGTGAGCCACCATGCCCAGCCCAGGTGGCTTGTTTAACTGAAAAGCCCCAGGCCCCTCTTCAGCCTGCCCTTCTGGCCTGGGCCCTCCTGGACCTCAATCAATTCGGGAAGTCCTGGTTTTGCCAACCCAACCCAGTCGGGGGGACACACCCCACCTGTCACTACAGTCAGAGTCAATGAAACCAACCCTCACGAGGGGGCCCAGCCATTGTCCTTGAGCTAGGGCTTCTGACAAAGGATGGGGATGGCCCTTTTCAGCGATCCATGAAGCCTATCAAGGAGGATGGGGCGAACACAGTCACTCATCTGTAGAAGCTGCTTCCATCCCTTGGCTGGCTTGGGAATAGGTTTCCCGTCTTACTGATGGGGAAACTGAGGCTCAGGATACAGCTAACGAGCCATGGGGAGGGGAGAGGGGGTGACTCTGCAGCCAGGGGGCTTGGGACCCCAGAGGGATTGGATCTGAGGCCAGCTAGGGGACCTGCCTTCAGGGGTCCCCAAGGGTTGCCCTTTGTCGGGCCTGAGGCAGGGCGGGCTGGGAGGGTAGACACGGCCTCCTGGCTCCCCACTCCCCCCTGCCCTCCTCTGGGGCGCTGGGCGTGGGAGGACAGCTTTGCCCAGCCACTTGGCCCTGTCCCCCGAGGGGGCTCTTCATTCAGATCATCTCAGCAGTTTCTGGTTTTGAGTAACCGAGGTCTGGGCCCTCTGTCTTGTGGCTCCGGGTGTGGGTGGCAGATGGGGTGGGGGCCAAGGCAAGAGGCCTCTTCCTCAGGAGCAGGGGCTGCCAGGTGGCCCTCGAAGGGGGTGACTATCTCCACTCCAAACTCTGTCGCTCCCCAAGCACTGGCTTGGCCCATGGGGATTTCCCCAGACACAAGAGGCAGATGACAGGAAGGGGCTCTCCAAGGCTTCATGCAGGGATAAGGCAAGAGGGTGGCCATGTGGTGAGAAGCTCCCAGCTTCTGGTAGGGAGCCTGAGCATCAGCTGCCACAGTGTCTGAGAGGAGAGGCAGGGGACCTAGGGGCCTCCTGAAGGCTCTTGAGTGAATGAAGGCAGAGGCCGGCTTCCTGGTGGAACCCTCTGTCCTTAGAGGCCATGCTCAGGTCACGCCCACATGCTGACCCTTCACTTAGTCTGGGATGATCTTCCCTTAAGCCTGGTCTGGTTGGCCAACTTCTATTCATCCTGCAAAACCCTTCCTGGAGTGACCTAATCCACCAAAGTCTTCTCCATAGCCCTGCCCCCGCCACACATCTGTGTTTGGAGGACAGTACTGTCCAGGCCACCCGCTACAGTGGGCACATTCCCTAGGGGGCTCAGAGAGTCCTCAGGAGGCCCTGCAGAATGAGAGCCGACAATTTCCTTAGGTGGCTCCTATAATCATAACGTAGCTTAGCAGCTACTTAGCTCCCAACACATACCAGGTACCGTGCTTGTCTCTGTGACATTCCCAGGTCAAGAGAGCCATCTGCAGCCTCCTTTTAACTCAAATGTTTCTTGAGAACCTCATATGTGCCAGCCCCAAACTAAGTGCTGGCTTCAAATCTAACCTTGGCCAAATCAGTCACCCTGTGCCGGCCTCCGTGTCTTTACTGGGCCTTCATAATTGCTCTGTAAGAAGGCAGAGTGTGTGGGAGGGATAGGGGGGTCTTCATTTCACCTGTGGGCAGAGAGAGACCACTGAGGGGGTGCACATGGTGGAATCCAGGGCCCAGAGCGGGAGGTTATGTCCAGGCACCTCAGCTGAAAGACATGGGGCATGGGGTTCTCGACAAGGAAGGAGGCTGAAGAGCTCGCTCTGGCTGGGGCCTGGGTGGGCCTCCTCCCTGTCCTCTACTTCTTTCCCCCATTCTCTCCACCCTCTGCCTGTGGCATCCCTGTATTAGAGTATACATAAGGAGGAAATTCACCTGAGCTCAGTGACCGTGATGCTGCCCTCCCATCATCTGCCTGGCACCGTGGCCAGAGGCCTCCCTGGAGGGTCCTCTCAGCTTTGAGGCCGGCAGAGCAAGGCAGTGTGGCTAACCTGGACCCATAACCTGCAGGTCTCTGCCTCGCTGGGCTGGCTCCTCTCCTGAGCACATCTCAGCTCTGCGGCCGCACCCCTCTGTGATTCAGTGGGTTAGTGGTGAGGAAGGTCCTCCACGGCCACATGGTGCAGGTCCCCTCTGTGCTGTCTCTTGGGGCCCCATCCTCTGCTGGCCCCTCCTTCCAGCCACTGCTGTCTCAGGCCATGGCTCTGGCCACAGCATCCCCTCCACACTGGCCTCCCTATGGCTGAGCTTCCTCCTCCTGGCTGCCCTCCAGGCTGTGGCCACAGGGACCTCTGAACAGCGCCCCGCTCCCTCTCATCGCTGCACGAGAGGCTCTGGGGACCAGCACTTCCCTTCAGAACTCTGAGCACTTTAGGCAAAACTTCCAGCTTAAAACCAGCCGGTCCATGGTCAGGCGAAGCGGCTCACATCTGTAATCCCAGCACTTTGGGAGGCAGAGGCGGGCAGATGATGAAGTCGGGAGATGGAGACTATTCTGACCAACATGGTGAAACCCCGTCTCTACTAAAAATACAAAAATTAGCTGGGCATGGTGGTGCATGCCTGTAATCCCAGCTACTTGGGAGGGCGGAGGCAGGAGAATTGCTTGAACCCGGGAACTGAAGGTTGCAGTGAGCCAAACTTGAGCCACTGCACTCCCCAGCGTGGTGATAGAGCGAGACTCCGTTTCTAAAACAAATAAACAAACAAACCCAGCCGGTCCTCGAGGCCCCCAGCACCAGCTCCAGGATACGTCCTGGATGAGCCCATGTGAAGCCTACCAGGGCCTCTCTGGAAACTGGAGCCGGTGCACAGCCTGATCTGTGCCTGGCAGGCTTTGGTGGATGTGAGGCTGTGATAAAGAATAAGGATACAGATGTGATCCTCGCTTGCTCACAGAGAGAAAGCCAAGTTTATCCTGAATTCACAAATCAGAGACTGAGGCTCAGAGAGGTGAAGCAAGCTATCCGAGGTCACACATCACGTGAACAGGCCCGGGTGCTGAGCCCAGCCCTCTGACTCCCCTCACCATGGCACAAGCTCTCCTCACCGCGCCCCTGTGTGACTCAGTGGGCCAGTGGTGAGGCAGGTCCATGGACCAGGGCAAGTCCATCTGACACATCCCCCACTGGTCCCTGGAGCCTCGTGCACCCAGAATGTTTTTTATGAATGAGTGAACAAAAGAATCTGAACCCCTGCTCTTCCTCCCACCCCACGCAGCAGTAGGAAGAAGCCATCTGCTGCTGTTTTTTGTTGTTGCTGCTACTCTAAAAATCAAAAGCACAAACCCAAAGTCACAGCACTGTGTCACATCAGGGCGGACAGACACTCCGGTCCTGATGCAGGGTTGAAACGGTGTGGGGTTCCTCCTGGGCAGGGTCTTGGAGTTGGACAGATCAGAGCCAAATCTCCACTTGGCCACTAAGGGCTGTGAGACCCGACACGCTGTGCCCCCCTCCACACCTAGGCGTCCCCACCGCTAAGCCCAGATGCAAAGAGGACCTACCTTGTTGGGTGCTGAGAGGACTCAGGAGGAGGGATGCTGCCAGGGTGGGCACAGGTGGAATCCCGGCCCACCGTCCTCCTCTGCCCTGCAACCCTGGCTGAGGTCCACACCCTCCTGGGGACCAGCTCTGAAGCCCTTCTCAGCACTAAGCTCGATGGACGCCTGGCCTTGAAGGCAGCCGAATGGCTTACACATTAGGAGGCGTTCACATGGCCAAAGGGCAGAGGGGGCCCAGGAGCTCGAGGGCAGGTGGCTCACTGGGCTCCCCCGTGACTCAGCAGAACTCAGGCTGCAGGCTCGGTGGGAGCTGCCCCCGTCTGCACCCTGCGTGGGAAAGCCCAGCTGCTGGCTGATGAATATTTTATCAGGGCTCACAGACAGTCCCCTGGAAGGTGCCTGCAGCCTCCAAGCCCACAGAGCACCCCTTCCTGCCCAGACAGAAGGAAATGGCCGGGGCCAAGGTACAGGGTGAGGTCAGAGCCCACACAGCTCATTCCAGCCCCGATGACTTCAGGTCAGCTCAGCACACGCCCCTGAGCCCCACCCACACTCTGCTCCGCCCTGTGCTGGGTGCTGGGCTCAGACTGCTAGGCCCTTTGGACAGCTCCCCTCCTCCTCTTCACCCCCCCAGAACACCAGTTTTCTCTCCATTGGCCTAGTCAATGCCCCCCTCCCCATCCTGCTGGCCCAGGGCCATGGCCACCTCCTTTAGGAAGCATTCCTGACCTCCCTTTCTGCTGTGTGACTGTCTGTTCTCTCTCTTTCTTTCCTTCTTTCTCTTTCTTTTTTTTCTTTCTTTCTCTTTCTTTCCTTCTCCCCTCCCCTCTCCTCTTCTTCACACCTCCTTCAGGAAGCTTTCCTGGATCCCCCTTTCTGCTGTATGACTGTATCTGTCCTTCCTTCCTTCCTTTCTTCCTTCCCTCTTTCTTTCTTTTTCTTTTCTTTTCTTTCTTTCTTTCTTTCTTTCTTTCTTTCTTTCTTTCTTTCTTTCTTTCTTTCTTTTTCTTCTCTCTGTCTCTCTTTCTCTCCCTCCCTCCTTCCTTCCTTTCTTTCTTCTTTTTTTTGAGACAGGGTCTCACTTTGTTGTTTAGGCTGCAACGCAGTGGCGCAATCACAGTTCACTGCAGCCTTGGCTTCCCGGGCTCAGGTGATCCTCCCACCTCATCCTCCCAAGCAGCTAAGACCACAAGTGCGTGCCACCATGCCCAGCTAATGTTTTCTACTTTTAGTAGAGACTGGGTCTCGCTATGTTGCCCGGGCTGGGCTTAAACTCCTGGGCTCAAGTGATCTGCCCTCCTTAGCCTCCCAAAGTGCTGCGATGACAGGCATGAGCCACTGCGCCCAGCCGTCACGGCACTTTAAGCCCGCCCCGCCATATGCCAGACACTTCACATCCCATCTCCTTGCTTACTCCTCCCAGAACCCCTGGGATGCGGGTTGCTTCTTGCTCCTCCCATTTGATAGTGGAGCAGGAAACTGAGATGTAGAGAGGGTGAGAGCCCTGCCTGGGGTCACACAGCTTTTCCCATCATCGTGCACGTGGAGGCCTCACTGAAAGCCGGCTCCCCACTGAAAATCCATGCGAGAGATACTGAGCAGCCGCTAAAATCTCATGACGGCTCACAGCTCCTGGGCTGCTTACAGACAGGGAAGACGCTCATAATATTATATTACATGAAAAAAGCAGGATAGGGCCGGGTGTGGTGGCTCATGCCTGTAATCTCAGCACTTTGGGAGGCCGAGGCAGGAGGATCACCTGAGGTCAGGAGTTCAAGACCAGCCTGGCCAACATGGTGAAACCCTGTCTTTAATTAAAAAAAAAAAAAAAAAAGAATAAAGCAGGATAGGCCGAACGTGGTGGCTCACGCCTGTAATCCCAGCACTTTGGGAGGCCAAGGCAGGAGGATGGTTTGAGCCTAGGAGTTCAAAACCAACCTGGGTGACATGGCAAAACCCCATTTTTTTTTCTTCGAGATGGAGTCTTGCTCTGTCGCCCAGGCTGGAGTGCAGTGGCACGATCTAGGCTCACTGCAAAATCTGCCTCCAAGATTCAAGTGATTTTCCTGCCTCAGCCTCGCGAGTAGCTGGGATTACAGGCGCACACCACCATGGCTCGTTAATTTTTGCATTTTTTAATAGAGACGGGGTTTCACCAAGTTGGCCACGCTGGTCTCAAACTCCTGACCTCAGGCGATCTGCCTGCCTTGGCCTCCCAAAATGCTGGGATTACAGGCGTGAGCCACCACGCCTGGCTGCAAAACCCCATTTCTGCTAAAAAAAACCCTCCAAAACCAAAAAACAAATAAAAAAATTTGCAGGCTATGGTGGTGCGTGCCCGTGGTCCCAGCTACCAGGAAGCAGTGATGGCGCCAATGCACTCCAGCCTGGGCAAAAGAGCAAGACACTTAAAAAAAAAAAAAGGAAGAAAGAAAAGGAAAAAGTAAAAAGCAGGATACAGAACCGGAGAACTGTAGGGGTGGTGCTGCAATGACACTGTGCAGCAGGACCTCTGCCACAGAACAAATCGACCAGAAATGAAGGTGTGGAGGGGGCGAGGCTGCAGGCAGAATCAGAGCCCGCTCTCCACACTCCATCCAACATGGCGATGTCGGTTTCACATTTAAAATTTCCCTTAGAAATAGGGTTTGTCCATCCTAAAGTTTTCTGAGCAGCTGCTGTCGGTCCTCTTTGTTGAGCATTTTTCTCCTCTCTCAGCCTCAGGTTTGGCCTGTGGAAGGCATGAAGCGGAACGTGGGCCCACCCTCTCCCGGGCATAGGTAGATCTCCCGGCCCCTCCAACGCAACAAGGCCAAAGCCATACTCAGGATCGTCTCCCTGTCTTCCCTTTCCACATGGGGTCTATTCACCAGGGATCATCACCACCACCTACCCAAGTCCTAAACTAACAGTCATAGGGGCTTAGAGGGTACTGAGTTCCCCGTTACCGAGAATAATTAAGCAGGGAGCCCTGTGTTTATCTACCAAGAAGTGGCCACAATGGATGGCTTTCTGTTCATCTAAATCAGATCCAAATGCCTTACCATCGGGTGACCTTGGACAAGATACTGATATCCTTGTGTCCCTCCTTTCTCGTCTGGACAGTGGGATCATAATAGGACAGTGACTCCAGAGGGCCTTCAGAGGGTTAAATGAGGGCAAATAGGTAAACTTTTTTTTTTTTTTGAGACAGAATCTCACTCTGTTGCCCAGGCTGGAGTGCTGTGGCACAGTCTCAGCTCACTGCAAACTCTGCCTCCTCTTGGGTTCAAGAGATTTTCCTGCCTCAGCCTCCCGAGTAGCTGGAATTACAGGCGCCTGCCCCCATGCCTATTTTTTTTTTTTTTTTTGTATTTTCAGTAGAGACGGGGTTTCACCACGTTGGTCAGGCTGGTCTCGAACTCCTGACCTCGTGATCTGCCCGCCTTGGCCTCCCAAAGTGTTAGGATTACAGGTGTGAGCCATTGTGCCTGGCCACCTTGACATCTTTTAAACAGGGACCTGGCTCTGCACTATCCCCACTTGTCCCAGCCTATGGGCATGCGTGCAACACAATAGCAAACTCCATCTCTGTCCCTACTCCTCTGGGGCAGGGGACAGAGGGGCATAGGCATCAGTTGAGGGCTTCCTTGTGCCAGGCCCAGAATGAGCACTGTATTCAATCACCTCACTGCCTGTGCCCTTAGGGCCACCCCAACCTTAACATTAATAGTAACACCACGGCTGATGCCAAGGCAGGCTTATTACAGGATCACGACGCTACAAGACCACAGCACCAGAAGACTATGCACCTCCCAGCACTTTGAGAGGCCGAGGCAGGTGGATCATGAGGTCAGGAGTTCAAGACCAGCCTGGCCGATATGGTGAAACCATCTCTACTGAAAATACAAAAATTAGCCGGACGTGGTGGTACGCACCTGTAGTCCCAGCTGCTAGGGAGGCTGACGCAGGAGAATCTCTTGAACCCGGGAGGCAGAAGTTGCACTGAGCTGAGATGGTGGAGATGGTGCCACTGCACTCCAGCCTGGGCAACAGAGCCAGACTCTGTCTCAAAAAAAAAAAAAAAAAAACCCGTAAAAAATAATATGCACCACAAGATGATGTCACTAGAAGATCACACCACTATAGCAAGACCACGTGGCTACAGAACACCATCTCTACTTTACATGGCTCAGGGAACCCTCCTAATTGGGACTGTTCTAAGCACCTAACATGAAGTCCCTTAACTCTCAGAGCAAGCTATAGCCTCAGTGCTCCAGTAATCACTATTTTATTGATGAAGAAATGGAGGCAGACAGAGGGTAAGTAACTTGCCAAGACCTCCTGAGAGGTGGGGCAGGATTCCAACCCAGGCAGCTGACTCCAGAACCCACCCCGTCGGTCACCTAAGCTATGTATTCCAATGTGCACCTTGCAATGAGAGAGCTGAAGCTCAGAGAGCGGAGGCAGTTTTCCCTCAGCAGGTGGCCCTGACTCTGGCAGCCCCAACCTTTCCCTTCTCCTTGGCTCCTGAAGGCTCCTGAAGGCTCCTGAAGGCTCCTGGTGCTCGGACACCAGAAGCTCCTGATGCCATGTGAATGCAGAGGGTCTCAGGGTCTGCAGCCAAGCCACTGGGTAGCAGCAGCACCAGGGCTGCGCTCTGAGACGGAGGCTGGCCTGCTGGCCGGCCTTCCTTCCTTCCTTCCTCCCTCTCTCCTTCCTCTTTCTTTTCTTTTCCTTCCCTCCTTCCCTCCCTCTCTCTCTCCCCACCTCTTTCTTTCTTTCTTTCCTTTTCCTTCTTCTTTGTTTTTTTGAGACAGAGTTTCACTCTTGTTGCTCAGGCTGGAGTGCAATGACGTGATCTTGGCTCATTACAACCTCCATCTCCCGGATTCAAGACATACTCCTGCCTCAGCCTCCCAAGTAGCTGGGATTACAGGCATGTGCCACCATGCCCGGCTAATTTCGTATTTTTAGTAGAGATGGGGTTTTTCCATGTTGGTCAGGCTGGTCTCAAACTCCCTACCTCAGGTGATCCGCCCGCCTCAGCCTCCCAAAGTGTTAGGATTACAGGTGTGAGCCACCTTGCCCAGCTGAGACTGAGGGTTTCTGAGGTCACCAAGAAATATGCTCACCAGACTTCCGAGCCCCTATACCACTAGGGGGTCCCCAAGAAGATTCAATTTTAAGACACAAGAAAAAAGAGAGATGTAGTTAAAAGAAAAAAAAAAAAGGGCTTTCTTGTCACCAAGAAGCCACCTCTTTGTTCAGCTAAACCATGTCTTCATAATGGCCCACGATTCTGATTCACATTTCTTGCCTCTAATCCAAGAGATGGCTGGGCCCATTCAGTGCTGGCCCCCTGTGGCTTCTCCTGGGGTTAAGGATAAGAGTCTTGAAGGAGGACACCCTGACCCTGCTGTCTGAGCCTGTGGGTGACCCACACTGCCATCTGACCTGGATAGCACCACATTCACACGGCATCAGTATCCTGCCAATTTTTGTGTGGGTCTTTCTGTCTTGAGGAGCCCTCCTTGCCATCTGCTGGGCCTGGAGAAGGTCTTCATGAATGAGTGAATGAATGAGTGAACGAGTTTTCTGCTCTATGGGAACCTCATGAGAGCTCTGTTCTTCTCACAGATGTCCCAGAAGACGGTTTTGTTCATGTCCACAAACGTCCACAACTAGGGGCACCCAGAGAGGGCCTGGCATTCCTCCTTCCTTCTTGCCACCCGCCCCTCCTGGTGTCTGTGCCCCTGGCTTGCTGGGTGTGAGAAGGAAAGCTGGCACCACCCCACGCTGCCTGCCTCTGCCAGGCGGTTCTGCGTTACAGTACCCAGGCCTTTTAAGCCATCCATTACTAACAAAAAAACCCATCAGCTCACAAATGTTTCTGTACAGGCCGCTTTCCCTGCTGACGAGGAATTAAGTCCACATGAGTGTCCCCATCACTGCCCAGTTAAAACAGCCAAGACACAGATGTGCCAGTCACTCCCATGGCCGATCTGCTCACACCATGGTGTGCTCACGATGTGGGGCACCGCACTTCTGTGGACCTCCCTGACTGCCTCTGTGGGTGGGTGGATTGACGGGGGTAATATGACAATTCCCAGTTTTCAGCTGAGTAACCCAAGGACCAGAGAAGCAAAGTGACTGGTCCAGGGCCACACAGCCAGCCAGAGATGGAGCTAGGATCCTGACCCAGGCCTGCCTGACTTCACAGCAATCCTCGCCCCACAGTTTAAACAAAGGGCTCAGAATCCCAGACCCTGTGGCAGGAAAATCCCCTGGGGAGGCCATACCTCCTCTGACTGCTGGGGGATTGGGCTCCAAGAGGGGGCAGCTGGCCCAGGGACACAGCAAAGCTGTAGACCCCAGGCTGGGCCCTTGGTCCTCTTCACTGCCCACCAGCTGGAGGGAGGTAGACAACTTTGTCCCCCTCATCCGATGTTCCCACCCGGCAGTGCTCACACCTGAATGCACATCAGAATGAGGATGGGGGATTTACAAGATGCAGATGCCTGGTGCCCCCTTAGCAGCTCAGGATGGGGCCAAGGAATTGGCATTTTATCAAGCACGGTCATCAAGAGGATGATCTGTCCAGGACCTCACTTGGAGAGCCGCAGCTTACCCCCAGGATTCTCCCGGCTGCGCCTAGTGCAGAGGGTCTGAGGGGCCACAGGGAGGCGCCCTCCCGCCTCCAGATCCAGTCCAGGGAACGGGACTCACCTCACCACCCTCTAAGAGCATCGCTGATCACCGTGCAGGGAGGCCACCCCACACAGTCCTCAGGGCCTCTGTCCACAGATGTCACTCCCACCCATGCCACTGAGAGGGAAGTGGAGGCCACTTGGAGGAAGTGACCCATTCGCTGGGACCACATCCTGTGACCTTTGGACCTACGACCCTCCCCCAGCCTTCTACCTTGGCTCTAGTGAAAAACAATCTTAGAAAGCGCCAGGCTCTGCTCAGGAGAACAGGGTCCAGAAATCCATCTGATTGGGTCAGAGGTGCAAGCCCGTGGCCAGCCAGACCTGCCCAGTGTTCCCACCTGCCAAGGGATGGTGAGGGTGTCTCCCCAGGGTCTGACCTTACAGACCCCTAAGCCTCCAGCCCTGGAACCTCTGCCCTGGGGTCTGCCTGTTGCCTCCACCTGCCCCCACCCAATCTGCAGGGCAAGCTACCAGCCAGGAAGTGGCTGGAGGCCCAGGCCAGAGGCCAGAGGCCAGAGGAGTGGGGGCCACAGGCTGAGCCAGGACAGGGCTCTGAAAGGAAGCGTCTCCCACCTTCGACCATCTTTGTTTGCTAAGGGGGGCAATGTCGAGGGAGGGGAGAGCTCTCCTGGGGAGAGAGCGGTGTTGGGGAAGCAGACGGGGACACAGGGCGGAAGGACGGAGACCCCCATACAGACGCGGACAAACTCAGAGATAGAGAGAAGGGGGCGGGGCGGGGGGCGCGCGAGAGAGGCTGGGAGAGAAGAGCTCGGGAGGTCCCGGGAGCTGGGGGTGGGAGAGGTTGGACCCCCATCCACCGGGGCTGCCCCTGCCCCGCAGATCCCGTCCGACCCCTACCCCACCCCAGGGCCCCGCAGTCGGCTCCGCGCGCGCGCGCACACACACACACACACGCGCACACACACATGCGCGCACCGCGCCGCCGGCACCGCCCCAGGCCCCCCTTCCGCAGGGGCGCGCGTGCCGCCCCCCAACCCCAGCCACCCGGTTCCCTCTCCGGCCGGGCCTCCCGTCGCCGCTGCTCACCTCGGTCCCCGCGCCGCCGCTGCCGCTGCCGCTGCCACCGCGCAGAGCCGGAGTCGGAGCCAGAGCCCAGGGCCGGGGGAGGGGGCCGCGGAGGCCCCGCCCCGCCCCGCCCCTCGGGCCCTCGCGGGGGCGCCTGCCGCAGCCGCAGCCCTCTGGGACTCCGGGCGCTGCGAGAGAGACTCGCCCAAGTGAGGCGAGCGGTACCGCGGGCACGCCCACCCGAACTCACCCGAGCCCACCCGAGCTGGGGGCTGGCGCTTGGGCCCCCTCCCGGTCCCCGCCCCTGAGCATTGCGCAGGCTGAGGGCGATGCCCGCCGGGGGCAGGGGGCGTCCCAGGTCACCCGTGACGCCCTCACCCCACCCCTCGGCGGGCCGCAAAGGTCCAGTAAGCGCCCCCTCCCCAAACCTCGACCTGAGCTGGGCGCCAGAAGCCGGGAGGACAAATCAGACCGTCAGACTCAGTCCCCGTCACGGGGATCGGGGTCCAGCCGCGGGCCGAGCCGGAAAGGGGGGGCAGGCGAAGGGACTCGCCACCAAAAACAGCCCAGGGCGGCGATTCTCAAAGCGTGGCCTCCGCCAGTGCAGAGTCCCTGGCCTCACCCCAGACCTACAGAAGCAAAACTCGGCGTTGGGCCCAATATTTCAATAAGCCCTCTGGGTGGTTCCAAAGTTCTGTGAAGTTTGAGAAGAACTGCCCTAGCGGAGACATCCGACACCCCACATCCTGCACCCCACAACCCACATCCCGCACCCCAGTGTCTCGAAAAGAGTGTCTTTTCACTCTTCTCTTAGACAGCCTCACCCTGTTTAAGTACCTCTCCGTTGATATGTGGCTGTTGGGGGGCAGTGGGCCGGAGGCGGGGGCAATGGTGTAGGTACCAGGAATCCCTGGCAGGATTGACAGTCAGTGCCGGGTGGAAGCCAAGAGGTCCTGTACCAGGGCCAGGCTGTGGGCATTCCGGTGATGATGGTTATGGTTATTGTCTATGGGTGTAGTGATTGTTTTAATGTTTTCGGATGCAATTGTAGGCTGGGCGCGGTGGCTCACACCTGTAATCCCAGCGCTTGGGGAGGCTGAGGCAGGTAGATCACAAGGTCAGGAGTTTGAGACCAACATGGTGAAACCCAGTCTCTACGAAAAATACAAAAATTAGCCGGGCGTGGTGGCACACACTTGTAATCCCAGCTACTTAAGTAGGCTGAGGCAGGAGAATCGCTTGAACCCAGGAGGTGCAGGTTGCAGTGAGCCGAGATTGTGCCACTGCACCCCAGCCTGGGTGACAGAACGAGACTCCTTCTCAAAAAAAAAAAAAAAAAAAAGCAATCGTGCAAATATTTGTGTCCGTCTTCAGCTGTAAAGCCTGTTTGTCCCGTCCATCATCATGCTTGTTTGAAGCTCAGCCACCCAACCCCCAGAAACAGTCTTAACATGAGACAGGTCAGATGGCCAGCCTTCCTGGTGACCAGATTCTAGGACAGCAAGTGGCCAGCCAGGCCCCAGGTGCTCTAATGGGGTCCATGGCCCTGGGAGTGAGCAGCTCTGCCTGGACGGCAGGATGGGGCATCCCAGAGGGAGGAGAGGGCATCTGGACAGAGGGGCCTAAAGTGTCTGGGTGGTGTCTAGACAGACAGTGCCTGGATCAGGAACTGGGGAAGGGTTAGAAACAGGGCCCCGGAGATGCCAGAAGGAGGTGGAAGTCTTCTGAGCCGTGTGTTGTCGAGAGAGATGTCCTGGCCTTGGAGGGACTTCCAGGTGGTCTAATCCAGCCTCTTGCTGTGTGACCACTAGGACCCCCTTCCTCCCTTCCTCCCTCTTCTAAGTAAACTTTTTTTTTTTTAATTGAGATGGAGTCTTGCTCTGTTGCCCAGGCTGGAGTACAGTGGTGAAATCTTGGCTCATTGCAACCTCTACCTCTCAGGTTCAAGCTCTTCTCCTGCCTCAGCCTCCTGAGTAGCTGAGGCTGCAGACATCTGCCACCACGCCCAACTAATTTTTATATTTTTAGTAGAGACGGGATTTCACTATGTTGGCCAGGCTGGTCTTGAACTCCTTACCTCAGGTGATCTGCCTGCCCCGGCCTCCCAAAGTGTGGGGAGTACAGGTGTGAGCCACCATGCCCAGCCTGAACTTTCTTGTTTTAAGATAATTGTAGATTCATATGCAGTTATAAGAAATAATACAAGACTGGTGCAGTGGCTCACGCCTGTAATCCCTGCACTCTGGGAGGCCAAGGCAGGAGGATCACCTGAGGAGTTTGAGACCAGCCTAGTCCAACATGGTGAAACTTTGTCTCTACTAAAAATACAAAAATTAGCCAGGCATGGTGGCGGGCGCCTGTAATTCCAGCTACTTGGGAGGCTGAGACAAGAGAATCGCTTGAACCAGGGAGTTGGAGGTTGCAATGAGCCAAGATTGCGCCACTGCACTCCAGCCTGGGCAACAGAGCAAGACTCCAGAAAGAAAGAGAGAAAAAGAGAGAGAGAAGGAGGGAGGGAGGGAAAGAAAGGAAGGGAAAGGAAAGAAGAAAGGAAAGACAGATGTCTTGGATCCAATTTTCTCCACTGGTAAAATCCTGCAAAATTATACTACAGCATCACAACCAGGATATTGACATAGATGCCATCGAGATACAGAAGAGTTCATCAGCAAAGGACGCCTCCTGTGGACTTTTTCTGTGCTCATCTCCCTCCATCCTCCCTCCTGGCAAGCACTTATCTGTTCTCCATTTGTGTAATTTTATCATTTCCAGAATGTTGTATAAATGCAATCATACAGCATGTTACCTTTTGAGATTGCCTTTTTCACTCAGCATAATTCCCTGAAGATTCTTCCAAGTTGCTTTGAGTTTCAGAAGTTTGTTCCTTGTTACTGTGGAGTGGTAGCTGGTCCGTGGTATGGGTGCATCAGAATTTGTTTAGTCATTCACTTGTTGAAGGCTATCTGGGTTGATTCCCAGTTTGGGGCTATTACCAGTAAAGCTGCCATAAACATTTGTGTACAGGTTTTTGTGTGAACATAAGTTTTCATTTGTCTGGGAAAAGTGCCCAGGAGTGTAATTGCTGGGTCGTATGGGAGTCGCATGTTTAGATTTTTAAGAAACTGCCAAACTGTTTTCCAGAGTGACTGTATGCCTTCCCAGCAGCAAAGCTTGAGAGATCCAGTTTCTCTGAGTCCTTACCAGCGTTTCATCTTCCCCTGTGTTTGATTTTTGCCATGCTGATAGGTGTGTAGTGAGATCTCATGGTTTTAATTTGCCTTCCTCTAATGGCTACTGATGTTGAAGATTCGGAACGATCTTACGAGCTTATTTACCAACTGTAAATCCCATCAGTGGTAGGTCTGTTTATGTCTTTTGCCCATTTTCTAATTGGATTTGTTTTTTAAAAAATGTTCATTAAAAAAATTTTTTTTAACTCTGTGAGCAGCTGACAGAGAAAAGTTGATATTTAAGAGTTCTTGGCTGTAGCTCACACCTGTAATCCTAGCACTTTGGGAGACCAAGGCCTGGGGATTGCTTGAGCCCAGGAGTTTGAGACCAGCCTGGGCAACAAGGAGAAATTGTCTTTACTAAAAATACCAAAAATTAAGCCGGGCACCATAGCTCACACCTGTAATCCCAGCACTTTGGGAGGCCGAAGCAGGTGGATCCCCTGAGGTCAGGAGTTCAAGACCAGCCTGGCCAACATGGTGAAGCCCTATCTCTACTAAAAATACAAAAATTCCCTGGCGTGGCGGTGGGCGCTTGTAGTCCCAGCTACTAGGGAGGCTGAGGCGGGGGGATCACTTGAACCCGAGAGATGGAGGTTGCAGTAAGCTCAGATCGCGCCGCTGCTCTCCATCCTGGGTGACAGAGCAAGACTCTGTCTCAAAGAAAGAAAAATACAAAAAATTAGCTGGGTATGGTGGTGCACACTTATAGTCCCAGCTACTTTGGAGGCTGAAGTGGAAGAATCACCTGGGCTCGGGAAATCGAGGTTCTGGGAGCCGAGATCATGCCACTGTACTCCAGCTTGGGTGATAGGAGTGAGACCCTATCACCCAAGACTAAAAAAAAAAAAAAAAAAAGGAGATTTGGTTTGCAAATACTTTGTTTGTCTGTAGCTTGTCTTTTCATCCTTTTTTCTTTTTTTTTTTTTTTTTTGAGACGGAGTCTCGCTCTGTCGCCAGGCTGGAGTACAGTGGTGCGATCTTGGCTCACTGCAACCTCCGCCTCCCGGGTTCAAGCGATTCTCCTGCTTCAGTCTCCTGAGTAGCTGGGACTATAGGTGTGTGCCATCACAACCAGCTTATTTGTTTTTTTTCTGCATTTTTAGTAGAGACGGGGTTTCACCGTGTAGCCCAGAAAGGTCTCAATCTCTTGACCTCATGATCCACCCACCTCGGCCTCCCAAAATCCTGGGATCACAGGTGTGAGCCACCTTGCCCAGCAATCTTTCCATCCTCTTAATGGTTTATTTGCAAAGCATAAGTTTTTAATATTGATGGAGTCCAATGTGTAAATTTTTCCTTCTATGGAACAATCCTGTCTCTCATTTCCTGCCAGAACACGAGGCTGCCCCGGTGGGGGATGGAGCCCCGTCTGAGAGGACGCAGCAGCGCAGACTGTAGCCCAGACACATTGCCCATGCCCCTGGCATTTCATGGCCATCCCCACTTGGCCATGTGGGTGTCGTCTGCTGACCTCTGACCTCTGCAGGGAACAAAAGGAACCTAGATCCTCAGGGGCCTGGCCTCTTGGGAGTCTGGTTTTCAAAGGGCAGGGGAAGGGAAGCGGGCGGGGGGGGGGGGAGTCTGCGCACCTGCCTTGAGGGCGTTGTCCCAGTAAACCGTTGCCCTTGAGGCAGGAAGTGAGACCAAGGGAGGCCCGGCTTGCCAGGCTTTCCCAGCCCACCTGGGATTTGAGTATCCAGTCCCCTGGTACCCTCTGTGACCTCCCAAGGAGAGATTTGGGGTTGCTTATAGTTAGGTGTGGAGAGACCCCCTCCTTCCTAACTTGGGGTATAAGGTCCCTCAGAATAACACCAGCTGTAGCCATAAGGTAACACTGATGGCTACCACACACTTGCTGTGTGCCAGGGGCGTGGCAGTGCTCCATAAGCATTGCCCCATTTAACTCCTGCAAGAACCTATGAAGTGGGTGATCGCCTCATCCTCATTTAAGAACTCAGGCATCTAGGGGCACAGAGAGGTGAAGTAATTTGCTCAAGGCCACACAGCTCATAGGTGGTGGAGCTAAGATTGGAGCCTCCATGGCAGGGCTACAGAGGCGGAGGGGCAAGCTGGGGTGAACACACGGTTTATCATCCAAATGCAGACGCTGCAAGGGAGAGGGAGCAGGACGGCAGGAGTCTGGGCGCCCTGGGTGGACACGCATGGGTTTGCATGTTTCAGGGATTCACGTTAAAGAATCGTGTTTTTTTTTTTTGTTTTGTTTTGTTTTTTGAGACAGTTTCACTCTCATTGCCCAGACTGGAGTGCAATGGTGAGATCTTGTATCACTGCAACCTCTGCCTCCTGAGTTCAAGCAATTCTCCTGCTTCAGCCTCCCAAGTAGCTGGGATTACAGGCGACTGCCGCCACGCCTGGCTAATTTTTTATATCTTTAGTAGAGATGGGGTTTCACCATGTTGGCGAGGCTGGTCTTGAACTCCTGACCTCAGGTGATCTGCCCACCTCAGCCTCTCAAAGTGCTGGGATTACAGGCACGAGCCACCCCACCCCGCCACGTCAAGGAATTTTAAGGATTAAGATTCCTGCCCAACTCCTCAAACTCCGTGGAGCTTCCAGTAGATACCAGCGAGTGCAGGGGCAGGGAGGCTGCTGTTACTTCTCACCTTGATCTTTTTTTCTTTTAATTTTCTTCTTCTCGTTTTTATTTTTAATTTTAATTTTTACTTTTATTTTTATTTTTATTTATTTATTTATTTATTTTTTAAAGACGGGGTTTCACCATGTTGGTCAGGCTGGTCTTGAACTCCCGACCTCAGGTGATCCGCCCGCCTTGGCCTCCAAAGTGCTTGGATTATAGGCATGAGCCACCACGCCCGGCCTGTTTTTAAATATTTAAATAAAAAAACAATTTTCGTGATCCGCCCGCCTCGGCCTCCCAAAGTGCTGGGATTACAGGTGTGAGCCACCGTGCCCGGCCTCATCTTGTTCTTAATTTGAAGATCAATTCATAATTTTTTCTTGTACTTTTTCAGAAAGCGTTGGTAGTTCCTAAGATGCCGATTTTCGCAAGTGTGAATGTTTTTAAAGGAAGCTCACAGATTGCATGCGTCCAGGGACTTCCTAGGCGTGATGTGTGGACCATTGTGAAAACTGTCAGAATAAAAGTGGCGTCACTTGTGTTAAAAAATCACCCTGGCTGGGCAAGGTGGCTCACACCTGTAATCCCAGCACTTTGGGAGGCCGAGGCAGGTGGATCATGAGGTCAGGAGTTTGAGACCAGCCTGACCAACATGGTGAAACCCTGTCTCTACTAAAAAAAAAAGTACAAAACTTAGCTGGGTGTGGTGGCATGTGCCTTTAATTCTAGCTACTTGGGAGGCTGAGGCAGGAGAATCACTTGAACATAGGAGGTGGAGGTTGCGGTTAGCCGAGATCATGCCACTGCACTCGTCTGGGTGACAGAGCGAGACTCCGTCTCCAAAAAAAAGAAAAAAAACCCCACCCTGAGAGATATTGCTGGGAAGGGGCATACAGGGAGGGTTCTCATGCACAAATACCTGGTAACAAGAACTGTCGCAAAGGACTCTGCAAAAACTTGACCCTTGCACAAAGGTCCTCAGAACCTTACGCCAAAAATAATTCTGAAGGGACATCTGCCCAGCAATTGCCTGTCCAGCCTGGGACTGGCCCCACCCTTGTTATTCATCCTTGCAGCCAAGGATAATTATCTCAACAATTATGTCATCCTTCTCATTTTTCCTTTAGAAACCTTTGTTTCAGGAATGCTTATACACTTGGTGGGAACATAAATTAGTTCACCCATGGTGGAAAGCAGTGTGGCAATTCCTCAAAGAGCCAATTGAATCCAGCAATCCCTTTGGGTACATCCTGGATATATCCAAATGCATATAAATCGTTCTACTGTAAAAACACATGCAATGTTCATTGCAGCACTATTCACATAGCAAAGATACAGAATAACCTAAGTGCCCATCAGTGATAGGCAGGATAAAGAAAATGTGGTATGTATACACCATGGAATACTATGCAGCCATGAAAAAGAACATGTTCCTTTGCAGGGACATGGATGGAGCTGGAGGCCATCATCCTTAGCAAACGAATGTAGGAACAGAAAACCAAATACCGCATATTCTCACTTATAAGTAGGAGCTAAATGATGAGAACACATGGACACACAGAGGGGAACAACACACATGAGGCCTATTGGAGGGTGGAGGGTGGGAGGAGGGAGAGAAGCAGAAAGGGTAACTATGAGTACTAGGCTTCGTACTCGAGTGACAAAATGATCTGTACAACAAACCCCCATGACACGAATTTACCTGTATAACAAACCTGCACATGTACCCTTGAACCTAAAATAAAAGTTTGACCAAATAAAAAAAAAAAGTCTTTTTTTCCTGGCCTGGCATGGTGGCTCCTGCTTACAGTCCCAGTGCTTTGGGAGGTTGAAGCAAGAGGATCGCTTGAGGGCCAGAGTTCAAGATCAGCATGGGAAACAAGCAAAATTCCATCTCTGCAAGACAGTTAAAGGTGGCCGTGCGCGGTGGCTCACACCTGTAATCCCAGCACTTTGGGAGGCCGAGGCGGGCGGATCCAGAGATCGGACGTTTGCGACCAGCCTGGCCAATGTGATGAAACGCAATCTCTAATAAAAATACAAAAAAATTAGCTGAGCATGGTGGCACATGCCTGTAATCCCAGCTTCTCAGGAGGCTGAGGCAGGAGAATCGCTTGAACCTGGGAGGTGGAGGTTGCGGTGAGCCGAGATTGTGCCATTGCACTCCAGCCTGGGCAACAGAGTGAGACTCAGTCTCAAAAAAAAAAAAAAAAAAAAAGAGTGAGTGAGTAGACAAATACATGACCCCACAATGCGTGGTGTTGTCTGCGGCACCCCCTGCTCCCGAGATCCAGTCACTGCCCACTCTGTGCTCCCAAGGGTGACCTTGGTGGACTGACTCTCCCACCTGATTGCGTTTGACCAATGGAGGCAGTGGCTGGAGATCAGCGGGAGAGAATGAGGCATTTCTCCTCTCCCTGTCCGCTGACCCTCACAGTCCCCGCAGGTTGCATGCTGACCACAGCTCGTGCCCGGATGCTCCTCCAGGTTTAGCTTTCACTGGCTTCCGGGGGAAGCACCATTTCCTTCCCTCACTTCTGCAGCCCCAGAGCTGAGGGCAGCTTCCCTCTCCTGCTGGCCTCTGGCTCTCCCTCACCTGCCCACGCCTCTGTGAACATGAACCACCAGGTCACCCCTGCCTTCTGCTGGGACCCTGATTGCAATGGTGCAAGAGGCAGATTTTTTTTTTTTTTTTGAGATGAAGTCTCACTCTATCACCCAGGTTGGAGTGCAGTGGCTTTATCTTGGCTCACTGCAACCTCTGCCACCTGGGTTCAAGTGATTCTCCTGCCTCAGCCTCCCGGGTAGCTGGGATTACAGGTGCCTGCCACTGTGCCCAGGTAAGTTTTGTATTTTCAGTAGAGACGGGGTTTCACCATCTTGGCCAGGCTGGTCTTGAAATCCTGACCTTGTGTTCCACCTGCCTCAGCCTCCCAAAGTGCTGGTATTACAGATGTGAGCCACTGCACCTAGCCAACAGATAGATATTATTGTTGCCACTCTACAGAATTGGAAAATTGAGGCTCAGAGAGGTTATACATCATGCCCAGGGCCATGCAGCGAGTCCCAACAGATCCAGGGTTGAGCCCAGGCTCCCTGGCTTGAAGCACATGATGCTGGCTTTTGGAGGGTTTTGAGCTCTTCTCCTCTGAGGGTCCCAGGACTGGGGTCAACATGAAGGCGCCTCAGGTGACCCAGAAGGCAGCTGAGGCCTGGACCCCCTAGAAGGCACATGGGTGCCTGTCATAGCTCTGGGCAGTGACCACAAGCCCATCGGCCTCTTCCTCCCTGCCACACCGTGAGAGCTGAGCGTGTCGCTGGGGCCGGCAGGAAACCCCAGCCTGTGTGTGTTATTGCTGCTCAGTCACGTGAGGCTGTGGGAAGCTGCTGGGAGGCTCAGGCGAAGCCCCTGTCCCAGGCTCAGTGGCGGCCTGACCTCGCATTTCCTTCCCTTCTTCTCTGAGTGAGCAGACGTGGCCAGCGCCCACCGCGTGCCAGGACCATCCTGACACCCTGATGGTGAGGGGGGCACCATGGCAATATATCGGGAGGAGAGGGCACAGGCCCTGTAGCTCAAATACCAAGGCTGTCCCTTCTCAAGGGACCCCAGGCTCCTTCCTCCTGCAGTGGCCACCGTTGCTTTTGCTAATTTTACAAGTGTGGAAAGGAGAAAAGTTCCTTTTTAAGATTTCCTTTCTCATTAAAGAATACGTGTGTTGGCTGGGTGTGGTGGCTCACACCTGTAATCCCAGCACTTTGGGAGGCCAAGGTGGGCAGATCACGAGGTCAGGAGTTTGAGACCAGACTGACCAACATGGTGAAAGCCCGTCTCTAAATAAAAATACAAAAAAATTAGTCAGGCATGGTGGCTTGAGCCTGTAATCCCAGCTACTCAGGAGGCTGAGGCAAGGGAATTGCTTGAACCTGGGAGGCAGAGGTTGCAGTGAGCCAAGATTGTGCCACTGCACTCCAGCCTGGAGATTCCGTCTCAAAAAAAAAAAAAAGAATAAGTGTGCTAATAACTCTTTGTTAAGCCCTATCCTCTGTAGCTGTTAGACACGCCATGCTTACAGGCACGTAGTACACTCTATGTCCTTGTACTTTAACCAAGATATCTGTGCGGGACGTGCTCACAGGCATGTCCCAGCTCTCCACTGCTTTTACCTGTTTAGAAAAGTTTTCAGTTGTTAGCCAATCGGGTTTTAGTTTAGATTGGGAGGTCTGGCTCCAGCCAACGGAGATCAGACACAGCAGTAAGGACGACCACAAATGCGTAAGGAATAAATTTGTCTGTTTTCCTTTGTTCATTGTACTCTCATGGCAAGATGGCTAGCAAGGGTACCCTTCCTGCAGCCCAGGAAGTAAAAATTGTGTTGCTGAAAGATCCTTTGTCTCAGTGCTGATTTTTCTTTGTGGCACCAAACATCTATTTCCAACAACAAATTAATATTTCATTTATTTGTCTATCCATTGGTGGATGGAGCTATTAAGATATAGTTAATGAGCCTTTGCTTATTGCCTGCGCCTAAGCAAAGAGCTTTGTGAATCTAAAGCCCTGTTTGAAATGTAGTTCTCTGATGGGGGGATTCTGGGTACCTCCCACCACTGCCCCTGTGCGGCCTAGGCAAGAGGGCCTTTGGTGCCATTGAAGGACTGAGTGAAAACCTGATGTGTCCAAGGGCTCTGTGACTGGGGGGCACCCTGGACTCCTACCCTGTCCCTTGTCACTGTAATCACAGAGACAGGCCCAACAGTGTGCCGCGACTCACCCAGGGCCATACCGTGTGTTAGGCAGAATCATGGTCCTCTCCTAAAAGGAGTCCATGTCCTGACCCCTGTAGCCTGTGAATATGTGGCCTCACGCACTTCTTATGGTGGGAGGAACCTAGCAGATGTGAATAAGGGTCTTGAGACAGGGAGAAGGTGCTGCATTCTCTGAGGGGGCCTCATGTCACCACAAGGTCTTTATGAGAAGCAGGCAGGAGGGTCAGAGTGAGAAAAGGGTGAAATGACAATGGAAACAGAGAGGCTGGAAGATGCCACCTCTGAGGCTTTGAAGCTGGAGGAAGGGGCCACAAGCCAAGGAATGCAGGCGTCTCTGGAAGCCAGAAATGACCAGATTCTCTCCTAGAGCCCCAGAAGGAGAACAGCTCAGCACAAGCCCAAACCCTACACCAAACCCTTCCCAGCCCCCTTACTGAACTGCCCTGTACTCCCATGCCATGTGCTCTGTCACGCTGCAACCAGGGATAGGTCCAAGGTGTCCACCCCCAGGGCTGCTCCCGGCGGTCCCTGGAGGGAGGGCTTTGGCAGTGGGGAGCCTCTTCCAGGGCCACCAAGAGGCAGCCTGCTCCTCCTGTGCCCAGACTGCAGGGAAGAGGGCAGGAGAGGCGGAGCGGCTTGCGCCCCGGGTTGGTGGCTGTGCCTGCTGTCCAGCCGACCATCTGTGGCTGCTCTACCCACGTTGACAGGATCTGGCAGGCTCGCTGGGGGAGGAGACCCAGCCCTGGGCAGTGGGCAGCCTTGCCAGGCTGGGCTGGAGGAGTGGGAACTCTAGCAAAGAGCTGCCAGCCTCCTGGCCCTGTCCCACTGGTTCTGGCTACAGCAAAGATTCATCTGCTCCCGGTACTCGTCCCAGGGGAAAGCCAGGCCGCCTTCTGTCTTCAGCCTGGACCAGCTCTCACTGGCCACAGGGGCTGAGTCTTTGGTTCAGTTTGAGGAGCGTTTGCTGGGAGCCCCGTGGGGGCTAGGCTGTGAGTTTGGCGCTGGGGTGTGGATGGGAGTTGGACCAGAGTTCAATCGCCACTCTTTGGTTTCCCAACCTTCCAGGCCAGGAAAACCAGACCCAGAAGCTGTTTCTGCTGTTTGGTGTGACAGAGGTTGTAATACTGGAGCCCAGAACTTGGGAGCTGGAGCTGGAGGCCTCCCCTCTCCTCTCAGTAGATCAGTAGAAGCGTCTTTCAAAAACAGATCTCAGGTTTGGCGATCCTGGACCAGTGCACATCCCACAGCCTCCCTTGAGCCTGGAACCTCTGGCCCTCCCTGCTCCAGCGCTCCGGGTGGGCCGGCTGCCTGCCTGTGAGGGTCTGCGCCTCAGGTCCAGGCCCTGAGCCAGGGCAGCGGGTGCCGGAGAGCATGAACTCTGCAGAACCGACCTGCCGCGAAGTGGGCCAGATTCCACTTCCTGAGGCCCTCGTCTGGGGACAGTCACTCCCCTCTCCCCGTGGGAACGGCTCTGGCTGCACGGCTGCCCCTCCCACACCACAGGGGCTATATCGTGGGGGATAAAAGGAGTCTGGGCTGAGGCCTTTCACTTGCAGCCAGCCCCTGCCCCCCACCCCTCCTGTGAATCGAGAACCTGGCAGCGAGCCCCTGCACTCAGCCCAAACATCCTGTACCGGGGAGTGGGATTAGCCATGAGGTCGGGCGGCCTGGCAGTCCCGCCAACAATCTGCCTTCAATTGCTGCTCTCTGGTTTCTCAACAGAACAAGCCTCGCCTTTGTAGGGAAGCCAGGCTCAGTCTGCCTTAAAACAACTCAATTCAGCATCCCTGGTGGCCTGCAGGGTGGAGGCAGCTCCTGCAGTTCTTCCAGCTTTCAGCGTTCCTGGGCCTCCCAGGACTATCTGGGACACTCCCTTCGCCAATGCAAGGCTTCCTCACTGGAGCCAAGCCCTGGGTGGGGTTTTGTAGACTCTTTAGCGTCTTCTACACGGATGATCAGTTGCCAGTGCGTAGAGACTGGTTAGACCTCTGGGATGAGATGCAGTGGAATTGGGGAGAGCCAACCACCCTGTCTTGCTTCTGAGCCCTGGGGAAAGCCTGCGATGTTAGCTCTAGGTTTTTTCTTTGGGTTTCTTTCCTGCTTGGTGAAGTTCCTTTCTATTCCTAGTTTGCTGAAAGATTAAAAGCATTGTTTTTGCATCTATTGAAATCAATTCTTTGTTCTATCAATGAGGCAAATCACATTGATTGATTTCAAATATTCAAGTAACCTTGCATTTCAGGGAGAAATCCCATTCAGCCAGGATTCTTCATCCTTTGTATATATACTGCCGGATTCCATGGGCTACAATTGTGTTGAGAATATTTGCAACCATGATCATGAGGGATACTGGTCTGTAATCCCCTCCCCTCCCCTCCCCTCCCTTCCCCTCCCCTCCCCTCCC
>CAUYLG010067420.1:0-15700 GCA_963573385.1 Cacajao melanocephalus
AGGTAGACACTGTCTGTCACTTCTGGGGTTTCACTGTTGACACTGTGTCTCTTTCAGCTTCTAGGAAGCCCTGTAATGATGCTGCAATTAGCAATACATCCTTCCCTCTCTTCCAACTCCAATCGCTCTAATTTATGTCCCTCGACAATACTCACACCAAGCACGCCATCTGTACAACTGAGCATGGAAGGAAGTTCTCAGGTTCAAGGTCTCTGGCAGATAAACACAATTTCAAGTTCACGGACATCCTCAGCAGTCATCAACTACCCCACCGAGAAAGCAAGACCTTGGTATTATTGGCGAGTAGCAGGTAATTGATGAGCTTGTCAGCATGATCCACGGTCCCTGATCTGTATCAATATGAAATAAGAAACCATTTAAGAGGTGTCAGGAAAACATGGCAGGCCCCCTCTCCTCCTCTTATCATTTGACATTGACTCATTCACGTATGAAATTGAGTCTTTGTGATGGTGAAATGTTAAAGACCCTACATAGTCAAATTACTATCATGGAACCAGCAAGTGGAAACAGGTTATTAAATGTCTCTGGTTCTTCCTCATTCAAACAGGTAGAAGAAAACAAGCAGAAAGTTTAGATGCAGATGTGCATTCATGCCTAAGTATTCTTGAGAACTGATATATGCCAAGAAAGGGAAAGCTGGGTGATGTCCCAGATAATTTAGGTTAAAAAGACTTTTATCAGAAGATCAAAGACACCCAGGCACGGCTTGAAGATGCAGCCATAGTCCGTACATCAGGTCTTCTTGTGAATGAGCCTCACATTTCTTGCCAACACAAGGACAGGCTAAATGTCACTGTGACATTCGGTGGGAATGTTGAAGCATCACTGAAATTCCTTGAGCCAAGGTGCACCTGTTCAGGTCCCCAGACCTTTTCTGAGAGCTGGGCAGACCATCTTCCCTTTCTGGGCCTCAGTTACCTCATTTATAATTGGCACAATCTTTTTAACATGATTTGGTGTTGCCCAGTGCAAGATAAGGGAGACAGAAGTGTAAGAGAATCTGCTTTTGCAGCTGTTCCTAGAAGGAAACTTTGATGGGCATCCCAAGTACATCCTGGAGAGAATAGATCGTTGATGTTACGAATGTATTGTGTAGGAATCGCAGCCTCTAATGGAAGGTCAAACTTTCAGGCTTGTCAAAAATTCCAAAAAGAGGACACTGTGCAGTGTATATGGAATATTTATGTCTTTTTGCAAGTACATCACTCATTCATTCACAAGGCATTCGGGTGTTCCACCTTAATTCACAGTTAGTTGGTTAATTGTTGGTATAGACCCCCACATTCAGACATCCTACTTCCTTGTAAGCAGAGCCCTGATTTTGCTCAGATATTGGGAAGCCATGTGCTCTCTGACACCGGGGGATAGATTACCATTAGTCTGAGGCAATAATGGTGATCACACTTAGTTTTAGTGATTGGTTTGCGGGGGACATGTGAGTCAGGGCTAGTCAATGAGATGTAATTTGGGAGTATTTTGGTGAGGGCTTCTGGGGTCTCTAATGTAAAGAAACCCATAAGGAGTAACTGTCTCTTTTCTATTGTCTTTATTCTGGTAATGGCTCTGAGTGGATGTCATGACAGGTGATATCTTAGCCACCTTGTCTCTATGAGATCATATAAGGATAGCTGAGAAGGGCCATTTATGGCTGATCCCTCTTTTCTCCTCTATCTTGAGGGTCCAGGTTTGCTCTTCAGGAAGTCTTCTCTTTCTCAACACCAGGGTGCATCACCTGGTCCCTTCACTGGCTTCCAGAGAAGCCAGATCCCACACTCATTTTTGTGGTTCCTTAACTGAATCCAGAATTGGTGGAGGATCCAGAATCTTGGGGCACTGGTCTCAGGCCATGTGTGGTGTAAGGCCTGAAACTGAGGTGCAATATTAAGTAGAGCCTTGAGGTCTTTGAGCTTCACAGGACTGCAGAGGCCTAACCCCTAGTTCCCTGCCCTCACTGATGTGCCCCCAGCTCAGTGGGGAAGGCTCCCACCTGGCAGGTTCCCTATCAACTGGAGCAGCTGCCTTCCACCTGGTCCTCAGCTTAACTGGCTTCACCTCTCTGCCCACAGGAACCAGGGGCACCTAACCCTCTTGTTACTACAGGGTCTGTCTCTCCCAGCCCCTCCTGTTCTCTCTGTTCCCAGGTGCACCCCTGTGCCTCTGCAGGGCGGGTGTTGTCCTCCCCTGTGGGCTGTATCTGTGACTGACCTGCTGCCCATCTCATCTGTCTAGCACTGGGAGTCCTGTGGTCGGCCGTCTCATACTATTTAAGGTGGGGGATGCCTCCCTCACCAATGGGATGAACAGGAGGAAATTGGAACACCACAGAGTCTTGTGCACCTGCACTGAGTCAGTTCTTGCAGTGAAAGGCTGAGAAAATTCGAGGCAACATGTCACAGGTTGTGATACACATACAGCACATCTTGCATCTTTGTTTGCCAGCTTCCCTCCACTGGAAAATATATGTCTTGACCAGGTGCAGTGGCTCACACCTGTAATCCAATACTTTGGGAGGCTGAGATAGGATGATATCTTGAGTCCAGGAGTTCAAGACTAGCCTGGGAAACATGGTGAAACCCCATCTCTACACAAAAAATTAAAATATACGCTGGGCATGGTGGCACACACCTATAGTCCCAGCTAACTGGGAGGCTGAGTCGGGAGGTTCACTTGACTCAAAAGGTCGAGGCTGCAATGAGCCAAGATTGCATCATTACACTCCAACCTGGGTGACAGAGTGAGATCCTGTCTCAAAAGAAAAAAAAGAAATGAAAAGAAAATATATTTCTAAGGGCAGGAATTTGAGGCTTCATTTTCTACTGTTGCATCTCAAGCATTTGTAAAATTCCTAGCACATAGTAGGCTGTCAATATCTATGGAATGAATAAATGAATGAAGCAATGCATTCACTAAACAACCTTGGCTGGGTAAGAATGAAGATGTGATTCTTGAGGCTAGTTGTGTTAGTCAGGGTTCTCCAGAGAAAAAGGACACCTAGCATAATGTTTTACCAGCTATCTGGGGATCCTGTAGTCTAGTCAAGTTGACACATAAAATTAACTGTAACACTAGGTTTTGCAGGAAAAGTTGTCATTATTTCATTTCTTTTTTATGATCTTGAAGAAGGCAATGTGGACGCAAAACCTTCAGGTCTTCAGTAAACCACAGCTTCTTGACATTCTCTGTTTCTCCCCAAAATGGTGATGGAGTGGACAGGTGGATAGTGACAATCTTTCTCCTTCCTCCTCTCCCTGTCCCTGCACTAACCCCAGCCTCCTCCCTCTGCCTTGGGAAGAAACTTTCGCAGATGCTGCCTTGGGCCCAACACTTGAGCCCATTCCATTGGTTCCACCACTTAGGGTCAATGTTTCAGAGTGGGAACGAGTATGCAGTGCACCTGCCTGCTCTTCTCTGGGCTTTGGGGTAGCCTTAAAGAAGTGGGAGTCTCTCTGTGAGCACATTTCCCATGCTGGGCAGCAAATCCTTCCTTGAAGTGAGATCGGTGCGGCACATCTCCACGTCCACCATGAACTGCAGATGGTCTCCAGGAAGCTGAGGACACACAGAGTCTTGACCTCCAAGAATACATCAGAACCCTTTGCAGTCTGTTTCTGGTCTATAAAATGGAGAGAACACTGAGTTTCATTGATTCGAAGATGCACCTTCATCCCATGTTAATATCTCTCTAGTCTGGTTGTGTCACATAATTGATGGGATCTGATCATGGGCCAGAATTTAATTGTCAATGTTTTTTCTTTCTTAGTGGTAGCACAATGATGCATCATGCAGTCAATCTGTTCTTAGTTGTGTGACCTGCAGGATCATTGCCATTGGCCAACCATTATGAAGGTCAGATGAAACAGCAGGGTGTGACAGGCCTTTGTGAATTATAAAATGACCCATGGTCATTCATCCAGGCTCTACCTGGGGCACATCCCTGACTGCCATTTTTCTTCCCCAGGTCTCATGTGCCTCATCCTTTCTCAAAGGATGTTGGACTGGACGTGATGTTGGCATTTGCTTTGCTGGGTGACGGGGTGGAGGTGATGTCTCCGGAAACCCAAAGCCCAGGAGCACTGGCAGGCCGCTGTGAACAGAGTTCAGATGAAATGGAGATAAAGCCGCTGGGTGAGATGGTCCCAGGGCCCCTTCCAGATCTGACATTCTAGGGCCTAGAAATGGTTTCTCTGAGGTCTCGAGGGAGGGAATTTGATGAGACTGGCACTGCACACCCCCAGGGCCACCACTGATGCCTGGCCACAGGCTCACTGCCCTGGGAGGTCTGCAGTGAGGGATCCATGTCCTCACAGCTGCCAGCCTCTGCATGGCCGTTCATGGTGGAGGGGGGGAAATGAAGAGGTTCTGCTCAGCAGGAGGCATGACTGCCTTAAGGCAGGGGGCTGCTGCAGAGAAGATGGAAATCTCACAGATGCCATGTCTGAGAAATGATGGCAGTAAGATATGTATGTGCTGCCTATGTCTGCCTAGGGCAAATGCAGCAAGTGCCGTGGTTCTGATCTAGTCTTACAGGACATCTAAAGGATGGGCTGGCTGCAGGGGAATGGGAAGCCCAGCTGGGCACCTGGAGGCAGCTGTGTCCATAAGACTCACTATTCTGAGCTCTGGGCATCCAGCACAGTGCTGGAGCCACCATGGGGACCAAACCTGTGCAGATGACCTGACTGGAGGCTTTTGTACCCATCAGCCTTAACTGCTAGCTTGCCACTCTCAGAACCTGTAGCTTTCAAATTTTCTGAATAAAAAAATCACTTTTATCATAAAAGAAATAAATATTCATTTTAAAAGCAAATAATCCCAAGCACTGCATTGCCACATACCAACTGGAGTTTAGATCCTAAGAAGTAGGCCAGGCGCAGTGGCTCACACCTGTAATCCCAGCACTTTGGGAGTCCGAGGTGGGCAGATCACGAGGTCAAGAGATCGAGACCATCCTGGTCAACATGGTGAAACCCCGTCTCTACTAAAAATATAAAAATTAGCTGGGCATGGTGGTGTGCACCTGTAGTCCCAGCTACTTGGGAGGCTAAGGCAGGAGAATTGCTTGAACCCAGGAGGTGGAGGATACGGTGAGCCGAGATCGCGCCATTGCACTCCAGCCTGGGCAACAAGAGTGAAACTCTGTCTCAAAAAAAAGAAGTGGCAGCACGGACTTGCCTGTCCTGTATCGAGATGCATCATGCATTTCTGCCCACACCTGCTGTAGGGAGAGCTGAGCCGTGAGTCTGGCATTCAAGGCTCCCCTGTGGTCCCGGCCCAAGTGACACATAGGGGGACAGCGATCATTTCTGGCTGCCATGATACACTTTCCCTCCCTGATGCTGCCTGACTTCTTTTTGGGAATTACCCTCCCAGGTGGTTGCTGGGGGGATTCCTGGTGACACCTCCCCAGGGAAGCTGAGAGTGCTGCTCAGCCTCTCCCACACGAGTTTCCTGAGGAGATGAAGAAAGGGTCCTTTGTCTTAGGGGTAGTGCCCTGACCCTCTGGGCCCTGGAGATGCTGTCTCTTGGCCCCACAGATTCTGTGGTTCCCCCTGTTCCTCCTCGTCTACTCTTGGGGGCTGGAGACCCCTGATTGTGAGGCCCATTTTGCTGATGCTCTCCAGGTATGTCCCTTTTGCTCAGGGCTGAGACGCTCAACAGTCCTGGGGCCCATTTGGGTTTCCAGGTAAAGACATCCCTTGCTTCCCCACACTTCTGCTGCCAGAAGAAGCAAGACCCCTCCTGTGCCAACTCTTACAGAATCCCTCCTTTGAATCTCTGGAGTCCTGAATCAGAGGTGTAAAAGTCAATGGCTTTTTAAGAAGTGGTCTCCTTTGGGACACGCTCAGGAGACAGAGGAGCTTTTGCTCTCACAGTGAGAGTCTTGTTCCCTTCATGATAAAAATTGATTCATAATATTCATTAGAGCCATTAATTTTAGTTTTGTGGAAAGAGCAGTGCCCAGACCAATCTTTAGAAGGATTGTTCTTTCATCAGCCCATCAAACTGTATGCAGTTTGAGGAAGAGTTTTCATAAGCAGTATGCCTGGCCAACTTTAAATAATGTAGGCATTAAAAAAAGTAATTTTATTCTCCTACTGCCCTCCCTTCTCCCAGTGAATTGTAGAACTTGTAAGAAACTTTCTGGGATGACTTCTACGATTGAGACTTCATCTTTCTACAGAAATAGTGCAAATGAGCCCAGCAACTCCAAACCAGACTGAGCCATGATTTTCTTTGTCTTCATTTTAGTCAGGACTCTGGGTGTTAAGTGAAGAAGCTAAATTCAAATTGGCTTAAACAAACAAACAAATGAAGAAGAATATAAGGACTCATATAACTGAAGAGTTCAGAGGCAACTGCCTTCAGGTACTGCTGTATTTGGGAGCTCTGAGGACACTCGCTGTCTCTGCATCTCTCCAGGCTTGTTTGCTTAGACTTTGATATGGTTTGACTGTGTCCCCACCCAAATCTCATCTCGAATTATAATCCAAATTGCAATCCCCACATGTCAAGGGAGGGACCCGGTGGGAGGTGACTGGATCATGGGGGTGGTTTCCCATGCTGTTCTTGTGACAGTGAGGGAGTTCTCATGAGATCTAGTTGTCTGATAAGTGTCTGGGTCTTCCTGCTTCTTGCTGTCTGTCTCTTCTGCTGCCATGTAACACATGCCTTGCTTCCCCTTCCTCCATGACTGTAAATTCCTGAGGCCTCTCCAGCCATGTGGAACTGGGAGCCAATTAAGCCTCTTTTGTTCTGTAGATTACTCGGTCTCAGGTAGTATCTTCACAGCACTGTGAGAATGGACTCACGAAGACTTGCTGGTGCATTTGGAGGCTGGCTCTCTCCTCTGATATGATGTCTCCAGGAGCCCCGCTTTCCTATCCTAGTGGAAAGGAACCTCCTTTGCTGTTTACACAACAGCCCTCGGATCGGCTTTCATTTGAAGGGTGATTCTCATGTGATTCTCCCTGAGCCAACTGCCACAGCCAAGGAGAAGCCCTGCACTGAGGGAACAGGGCTGGGTCCACCTCACCCATGGACAGACAGCTGGGGAGGGGTGGCTTTTCCAAAGGGGACTTGAGACTCAGAAGCAGCAGCAGGTGGGTAAACCAGGGGTATCCTCATGTCAGTCTCTCCTCCTGCTCATGGGGCATAGCCTGTGGCACCCCCCTCTGTCCTGGAGGACTCAGCACTGGCGCTCCCTGCTCACTGGGAACCACGTGGCTGGAACCCAGGATACCCATTTCCTGAGAATATTTTTTCCCAACAGCCCCATTGCTTCATTTTTAGACACCACACTTAATTCATGTATAAATCTGAAATCACATTGAACGGGAATGTGAGTTTTCCAAGTTCACTGGAATGGACCTGGGTTAGCAGCAGTGGCGAGGGGGCCTGGCCTTGCAGGAGTGAAGGTGAAGGTGACTGTGAACTCAGCTCCCCTCTTGTGGTGTCTCGGGAAGATCATTTCTCAGCCCCCACAGTTGAAGAAGAGCAATAAAGAACCAAATCTCCTTTGAAAGGCATTTGACATTTAAACTCCGTCAGGCAGCCTAAGGAATATTTTCAATAAAAAATTCATCTTGAGCTAAAGTTTCTGCCTGATTGAATTCATCACTTCTGGAGTGGGTGGTTGTCCTTGTGCAGATAATTGTGACCCTGGATGGCAGGACCTGTGTTCACTGTGAAACAACGTTTCCTTCGAGGGCCCCAAAGACCCCGAGTGTGAATCGCCCAAGTTGAGGGGACTTTCTCACCTGTGAGTCCTCCCACCAGGGGCCCCGTCCTTCCCCCGGGCCTGCTTCCCTTTGAGGTCTGAGCTGCCCAGTGAGACATCCTCCCTTATTGCAAGATAAAACTGAGGAGGGAGCCCCCACCTCCATGCAGGGCCCTAGAGGGCGTGCGCTTCTTCAATCATCTGATCAAGGACGGATTCCACTCCCTGCTCAGGGCAGCAGCTCGTGATTCATTCAGCTCCAGTGGTTTCCCAGTGGGGCGACATAAGGGACACAGAGAACCGAGGTTTGGATCTGATGGGATTAAACCCCCAACTGGTGTCCCTGTGTCTTCTCTTTCCTGACGCCAGACAGCAAAAAGAAACAGCTCCAGATGCACCCATTGGTGAATTCCAAGGGTGAGCTTGGGGCCAGGTGGCCTTTGAAGGCTCCACGTGGCTTTTGAGCTTTTGCTTTTTGCAGCAGCAAACCCAGTGCTCTGGGCTGGGAATTGGTGCTTGCTAAATGCACAGGTGGTTTGGAGTGATGTTTTCCTTCTTTAGCAAAGTAGCACATGCTCCTTACAGAGAGTCAGACATGCAAAGAGGCAGGCATGTTTTTTTAAGGATAAGTTAAACATTCAACAGGTTCACAGGGACTGAGTGAAAGGTCTCCCCTCAGCTGAGCCCCTCAGCCTCCCAGTGTCTTCTTGGTGGGGCCAGTGCAGGGCCCCTAGTTGGGGGCCGGTGGGTGGGAGGCTATCTAAAGACCCCAGGAAGTGATTGGAGGGTCTCAGTCCGTTTTGACCCCTGTGCACGGGAGTCACCAGCCTTCTAGAGGCCCACAGTGAGAAAGGGACAAACCAGGCTGTGACCTCAGCCATTTTCTCTAATGAGATTATCATTCCTTTGCTGCACCCCCTCTTCCTGGTGCATGCACAGAGTGCAGAGCCATCCTTATAAGCTGGCAGTTCCTGCTCCCTGGGGCTGATCTGGGAAAAACCTGACCATGCTGATGGGAGGTCTGTACTTTCCCCTCCAAACAGAATGCTAGTGACAGCCTCTCTTTGATTACAGAAATGACAGGCTCCTCGCCAGAGACGACACAACAGAGAAAGTGAATAAAGATGGAAACAAGGATAAGAACCATTCCCCTTCCTACCCCCACACGGGGCTACATTTTAAATAAACAAACTCCTTGATGGCACCCATTGGGAAGATCTGACTTCCTATAACTGAACCTTCTTTTTCTTAACAAGTTCTCAATGTCAGTGAGAGAAGCTATCCTGGCCTGAGCCTTTAAGTCAAAGTGTCTGAGTGCAGCTGGGGATGGGGTAACACAGACCTGGTTATCATGGTCCTGACGGTAGATTTCAGCCCTGTTCGGCACAGGTGGGTTGTCACTGTCTCACCTGTAGCTGGTATACAGAAGGTCTGAACTGGATACAAGCAGGAAACAGCTTCATTTTTCTCCAGCCGCTGCCTTCCAGCAGCTTCTGTGAGGCAGGGCTAGGTTAGGGTGAGCGAGTGAGGCCCAAATTGTACAAGTGCTGCCTTGGATCCTGTCTCCTTTCCTCTTCCTCCTCCTCCTCCTCCTCCTCTTTCTTCTTCCTCTTCCTTCTCCTCCTCCCTGTCCCCCTCCTTCTCCCCATCCCCTTCCTCCTCCCTCTTCCTCCTCCCCATCCCTCCTCCCCCACCTTCTCCTCCTCCTCCTTCTTCTTCCTCTTCCTTCTCCTCCTCCTTTCTCCTTCTTCCTCCTCCTTTTTCTTCCTCCTCCTTCTTCTTCCTCCTCCTCCTCCTTCTTCCTCACAAAGAATGTCTTTAAATTTTTAATATTTTGTTTGTCACAGATTTTTTGCACAAAGTTTGAATTTTAAAAAGTATAGTTACAATGTTATTTATCATGATTATTGAATTTTTTGGTGCCAATTTAGATTTTATGCCTGAGGTGTGTGTCTCTCTTGCCTCACCCTAATCCCTGCCCTATTGTTAGGTCTCAGGCCCCTGCTCTGGATGACATTTTGGGACGATCCCTTGGGTTTTTATTCACTTTTATTTACAAGAACGAGCTCATCAATGATTATCACTGTCATCCAGGTTCTAAAACTTTAGGCTGGTCCAAATCTAAATTTTATTCTCACATTTAATTCCAAGCTTTTCCTCTCCCCCTACTGTAAGGAAGAGTAAGGCTTGAGTCCCCTTCTCTGCTGTTCCTTCTGGTGATTCCAGGGCTGGGACAGGTACAAGATGAACGTCGTACAGGAGAAAGAGTCTTTTCCTTTTGGATGCCATCAATGACTGATGTGTAGCAGGTGAACCGATGCTTGTGCTCTTGTGTGGTACGTTTCATTTCTTCATGTATTCATCTGGTCTTGTTCCCTGCAACCCCAGCATAGGGAGGCAGCTCGAGGCTTCTCTGTCCTCCACAGGGACTGTCATTTCACTAAACCTGTAGATAGCATGACAAAGGGAATTCCACTCAGGTAAAGTGGATTAACATACAAGCACATGTAAAATGCTGCCAAAGAAACATTTGAGGGAGTATAGAGTTTGATCCTGGGTCGGTGGATAGGAGCTTGGGGCATGGGGTTTGGGAACGTAGGGAAAGTCTATCAGAGGGAAGCAGGAATTAGCCAGGTAGCTGCAGGTGGTGGGAAGGGAAGAATGTTTCAGCAAAGGGGACAGCATGTGCAAAGGACTGGATGATGCCGTGAGGAGGATGCTGTGCCTTCTTGGGACTAAGGAACATCCCACAGGCTGGAGCTGAGTGGGGCAAGAACTGGATGGAAGCTCTGTGTTGCACAGCAAGTGCCGACCAAAGTGCTGAGTTGGGCTGAGCCTGCTTGGTTTGAGGAACTGTGATAAGGCCAGAGGTAGCAGAGAGGGCAGGGCAGCCAGATGCTGCTGGGAACGTAAGCTGGTGAAGAATCAGGACATCCTAGAGTGAAGGGATGGTATTAAAGGACTTTAGGGAGGGGAGTAACATTTGGGGATTATGCATATCTTGGGCTCCTCAGTAACGTGAACTCATTGCTTGAATGTTAATCAGTCATTTGCATGTGTGGAGACAAATGGAACTGTTTCTATTGCTGTGTGATCAAATCATGTAAAAGCATTCAACACTGATTTTCACAAAGGTTATTCAAGATGATAGGTTTATTTCCGAAATTTATGATAATTAAGCACTTTCAGGTTGGCAGAGAGCAGACAGGTTACTGAAGTCACATGAAGATGTTAGAAATATCAATTTAAAACGAAACCACCAATTTTTACACTTTCCAAAGTAATTTGACTTCTCTGTATCTTTCTCAAACATAAATAGAGGATGAAGATAAATACTTTGAATGTTTCTTTCCTTATTTTAACATCAGAAATTTTATTGAAAAATTAAAAATATCAGTTATTAAAGAACCTGCATATTTTATGAAGGATCCTATGTTTTGCAGAAATTGCTAGAGAATATTATGCTTTTCACCCGGTAGCAATTGGCAACTTTAAATTTGTTTTTTCCTTCCGATTTTAAAAGACCCAATCCTTCTTGAAAGTTGGAAAACATACCAACAGCTATGAAAAAGAAAATGAAAACCATCTATAATGTTACCACTGATATGTCACTACCAGAGGTATCTTGATTTGTCTCTTATTTAATTGTTTCCTCTGAATGTCGGTGTGTGTGTGTGTGACAAGAGCATAGAATCCACATTTTTGCATCTGTTTTTTTCACTTAAAATCACGAGCACTTTCCACACTATTGAAAATTTCAGGTAGGCCGGGTGTGGTGGCTCATGCCTGTAATCCCAACACTTTGGGAGGCAGAGGAGGGCAGATCACCTGAGGTCAGGAGTTCAAGACCTGCCTGACTATCATGGAAAACCCTGTCTCTACTAAAATTAGCTGAGCATGGTGGTGCATGCCTGTCATCCCAGCTACTCGGGAGGCTGAGGCAGGAGAATCACTTGAACACGGGAGGTGGAGGTTGCGGTGGGCAACCTTAGTGAGCTCACAATCTTGGTAAGCCAAGATTATGTCTTTGCACTCCAGCCTGGGCAACAACAGTAAGACTCTGTCTCAAAAAATAAATAAATAAATAAAAAGAAAAAAGATAAGAAAATTTCAGGTAAGCATATGAGAAAATCATTCTTCAATATTTCCTTGTCTGGAAAATCCGCGTGCTCTTCTCCATTCCTATATTGTTGGACGTTTGTACTGTTTCCAGTTTTTGCTGTTGTAGTTCATGTGGCAATGAACATATTACTACATAATCTTCGTTTGCATTTATGAACAGCTCCTTAAGATAACATCTTATGTGTATGATAACGGCATCTGGGATTAAGTGCTTTTAAAATTTAAGCTCTTGATACAGCCAGCAAATAGCTTTTGGAGACATTGGGCCTCGCGGCCCCCCACTGATGGGCATTCTGTGCTCATCATGTTTCTGTTACTTCACAGGCACCATGTTGAAAAGTATTTGTGTTAATCCTATTTGATATGCTTTGTTATTCCTTTAATTTTCTGAGAATTCACTGCTGGGACCAGCTAGTCTCCTTGGCTCCACCTTCTTGGGAGCAGATTAAACATGCCCTCAAGCCACTGAGGTGATTGAGCCCCAGCAGCCCCATCTGCCCAGTCAACGCCAGCACTGCATTGAGAAAGCTGTGGTTAGAGATTCAGTGAAGACAGGAGCTGTCCGACTCCAGAGCCCAAACCTGTCCCCTGGTTGGGAAGCTGAGGACAGAGTCTTTGGTTCTCGGATGTTCCAAGGGTGCCTTGGGTAGCATGTGGTTAGTGCACACATCCCAGGTATCCTAGCTGTACCCCGTCCAGCCTCCTGAGTTTGGGGTGCTGGTGACACAGGCTGACTTGACTGTGCATCGTGATAGGTCTCCCCGAGTACCCTGTCCTGCTGGTGCCCTATTTTCTGACCTCCTCCGCATCACCTCATCTTGGAGCCAAGCCCTGCCAACCACTTCACCCTGGAGGCCGTTCCCAGAGCCTATTTCATGGCGCATTCAGAAGGAAGATGAGGGGGCCTTTTCTATTTCCAGTATGAAATGATTTAATTCATAAGGGACTTGGTCAACACAAGCGTCCCAACAGAGCCCAGACCCTGTATTGTTTGCAATTTACCATTCTGATTAAAACCAACCCAACCCCATCAAGCTCTGCATGGCGTGAACCAACAGAATCTGCACCACAGGCCCCAGTGGGACATCCAGCCCAGGGAACTGAGCCTGGGGAGGGGAAGAGAGGGGGAACCGGGAGCGCATCTCAGGAAACTGAAGCGACACCCACAAATGATAAGAAATCCAGTCACCCCTTAAGATAGATGTTTCTGTAGAAATGTATCTGATAACTGTTTAATTACATGTTAAGAGGGACCATTACTCATGGAGCAGTCATTAGCCACAGAGGACTCCAAGCCCCTCACCTTGTTAAGAGACATGTTCACATGCAGATCAGCCCCCACATCTAACACTCCTGGCTCTAGGAGAGCAGCTGAGAGAGACTGGTGATCTCTCTGTCAAAACAGGGCATTAGTAGGGTGGCCAGTGGCTTGGCTGTGGGTGGGAGATTTCAGAGAGGTGGGGCATAAGCCATGAACCTAAATTAAGGTGCTGAGACCTCAGCTCCAACCCCGACCCACCTGTTTTAAGGGTCCCTGCAGGGCTCATAATCCCCACCTGTGAGGGGCTCCCCTCATGAAGCTCTTGATGTTTCCCAAGCACCCCTCAGCCTGAAATCTGGCAGTTCCCTGGAGATGCTGTCAGCCCACAGGGTGCCAGAAAGGACCCTCCTGGAAGACTTGGATGAACCAGTTCTGGGTGACAGGCAGTGGTTGTACTGCTCAGGGTTCTGAGGTGGCAGGTGACAGAATCCACGTTAGGTCCTGAAGCAAGGAAAAGTGGAACTGACCAGAAGGTCTCAGGAGCAGGAGCCCCAGGTCTTGGAGGGGCAGGAACTAGGGTGTCTTGGGGCTCTGGGCAGCAGAGGCGAGTGAGAAGAGCTTGCTGGCGGCGGCTCAGTACAAGCCCAGGTGACTTAATCCCAGAAAAAAAAATGGTGGGCCCTTATCCATAGAAGGCAGCAGAGCCAGGCCACCCCCGTGCACTTCAGGAGACCCAGGCACCATTTGCTTCTCAGCCCTGCCAGGGACTTCTCCCTTCCTCCTTCCCCTCTCCGTCCTCCACCAGGTGGAATTAATTAGCAAAAAAACCACAAACACAAAAACAAACTCTCAATGCCTAAATAGCATAATTTATTTGTCACCGACTTGGCCTTGTATTTGCCTCTCTTTGTGCCTCAGTCTCTAAAATAAGCACAGAATTAACATTCACGAGAGAAGTGTGCACTGGCATGGGGAGCAAGGGGGCAGCTTCCATCTGTCAAACAGCCTTTTCCACATGAGAAATATCAGCAGATAGAAATGGATGAAGTCTGCCACTGAGTTGGTTACAATCCAGAGGTGAAGGTCTTTGGAGTGACCTTTATTTAACAAATATCACAGCAAAGGCTGTTGGAAAAATGCTCTGGTGAATGATGGAATTAATGGTGTTTGCTGGGCTGTCTGAAAAACAGCCAGCAAGGGGTGTCCATATCCTACATACAGAGAAAGAAGCTGAATTTAAGGAATTGGCGTATGTGATCCTGAAGGTTAGCAAGTCCAAAATCTGCAGGGTGGGCAGGTTCAAGACCCAGGGAGGAGCCGTTGCTGCTATTCAAGTCTGAAGGTCTTGGAGCTGGAGATACTGGGAGGAGCTGGTGCTGCAGCTGAAGTCTGAGGGTCATAGAGCTGGAGATCCAGGGAAAAGCCAGTGCTGCCATTCAAGTCTGAAGATCGTGGAGCTGAGACCCAGAAAGGAGCCAGTGCTGCTGTTCAAGTTTGAGGGTTGTGGAGCTGGAGACCTGGGGAGGAGCTGGAGCTGCTGTTCAAGTCTGAGGGTCCTGGAGCTGGAGACCCAGAAAGGAAATGGTGCTACTCTTGAAGTTTGTGGGCTACGGAGCTGGAGACCGGGGGAGACACCGGTGCTGCTGTTCTCGTTTGAGGGCCGTGGAGCTGGAGACTTTGGGAGGAGCTAGTGCTGCAATTCAAGTTTGGTAGTTATGGAGCTGCAGACTTGGGGAGGAGTCAGGGCTGCTGTTCTAGCTTGAGGGTTGTGGAGCTGGAGACCCGGGCAGGAGCCTGTTGTTCTGCTTAAGTCTGAGGGTCGTGGCTCTAAACGTGGGGCCAATGTTGGGGGAGTAGAGAAAGAGAGGATCCCAGGCTGCCACGGGAAACCATAGGTGTAACTGTACCTCAAGGAAGTTAAACATGGGAACTTGTCAGTCCTGGTGATCAATGCATTCTTTTTTCTCTTACACAGTTTGGATTTCTTTTCTATTTCATGAGACAGAAAGATCCTGATTAATGCTTTTAGGGTTTGAGAAGCTTAAGAAAACTAAGTGATGATTGTAATAATAATAATAATAGGAATTATACTGTAATTATCCTTACTGAGAGAGACAAAAGTCACACACAATATATATGTCTTTTCAATCAGTTAGCAAAATAAAAAATAAATGGATAAATGGACCCAAGCAAAGCTATAAACAGTTGTTTCGTGGAGAAGCGATGGAGGACGGACATTAATCTGAGAGTTGCTATTGATGGAGAAACTGAGAACTTACCATTTTTCCCATGAGGTTTCGGTGTAGAATGATGTTCTGTGTGCTCTGGCAGCTGAGTCTGTTCGCATAGCCTGGTGATGCAGTAGGTGTTACAGAAGGGCCTCTCCCAGCTGGTCCTGCCTCTCTGCTGTGATGAATGTGGTCTCTGATCCCCGACCACTGACTGTCTTGAGAGGAGACCAGGCCTATGAGCACAAGGTGTCCATGGTGAGGTTCCATGGATGGAGCACAGGGATGCTCCTGATGTTCCTTCCTGATGCTCATCTGCCATCTTGCTATTTAATGCATCTTGTTTATAAT
>CAUYLG010067422.1:0-22738 GCA_963573385.1 Cacajao melanocephalus
GGAGAAATAGGAATGCTTTTACACTGTTGGTGGGAGTGTAAATTAGTTCAACCATTGTGGAAGACAGTGTGGCGATTCCTCAAGGATCTAGAAATAGAAATACCATTTGACCCAGCAATCCCATTACTGGATATATACCCAAAGGAGTATAAATCATTCTATTATAAAGATACATGTACATGTATGTTTATTGTGGCACTGTTCACAATAGCAAGACTTGGAACCAACCCAAATGCCTATCAGTGATAGACTGGATAAAGAAAATGTGTCACATGTACACCATGGAGTACTATGCAGTCATAAAAAAGGATGAGTCCATGTCTTTACTGGGACATGGATAAAGTTGCAAACTATCATTCTCAGCAAACCGACACAAACACTTCATGTTCTCACTCATAAGTGGATGTTGAACAATGAGAAGACATGGACACAGGGAGGGGAACATCACATACATGGGGGCCTGTCAGGGTTTCGGGGATAGGGGAGGGATAGCAGGGGGTGGGGATATAGGGGGGGATAGCATGAGGAGAAATACCTAATATAGATGATGGGGTGATGGATGCAGCAAACCACCATAGCACATGCATACCTAGGTAACAAACCTGCATGTTCTGCAAATGTACCCCAGAACTTAAAGTATAATAATAATAAGTTAAAATAAAAAAAGAAAAAAACAAAACACACCCACAATAGAATACTATTCAGTCTTTTAAAAGAAGAAAATGCCGTCATGTGCAGCAACCGGGATGAACTTGGAGGACATTATACTAAGTGACCATCAGGTTCAGAAAGAAATACTGCATTGTCTTACTTATATGTGGAATTTAAAAAATTTAAATTTGTATAAGCAAAGAGTAGAATAGTGGTTTCCAGGGCCTTGGAAGGGAGGTAAGGGAGAAATAAGTTGTTGGTTGAGGATTCAATATTTCTGTTAGACAGGATAAATAATTTCTGGAAAGTTATGTTGATAATAGTCAACAATAATATATTGTAAATTTTAAAAATTGGTAAGAGAGTAGATCCTTAATGCTCTTCATCACAAAAAATGATAAATATTTGAGGTGATAGGTTAATTAGCTTAATTTAATCATTTCACAAAATATACATGTATCAAAACCACGTTGTACACTGTAAAAATATATAATTTTAATTTATCAATTATACCTTAACAAAGCTTGGGGCATGGAGGGGGAGTAAAGACTTCTGAGTCTAATCAAAACATTGAATATTCTTTTTTTTTTTTGAGATGGAGTTTCCCTATTGTTGCCCAGGCTAGCGTGCAATGGCACCATCTTGGCTCACTGTAACCTCCACTTCCCATGTTCAAGCGATTCTCCTGCCTCCCCTTCCCGAGTAGCTAGGATTACAGGCATGTGCCACCATGCCAGGCTAATTTTGTACTTTTTGTAGAGACAAAGTTTATCTATGTTGGTGAGGCTGGTCTCAAACTCCTGACCTCAGGTGATCCGCTCTCCTTGGCCTCCCAAACTGCTGGGATTACAGGTGTGAGTCACCACGCCCTGCCTGAATATTCTTCTTTTTTTTTTAAATATCAAAAGTTGGGTATGATTATATATTTTTTACTTGGTCTTTGTCATATATTTCTACTTTGCAAAGGTTGTATTACATGAAGAGCCAGAGAGATATTTCTGAGTTATTTATAGAACAAAACATGTACCTGCCTTGGAAACTATAAGAGCCAATTTACGTTTCTGAAATCGTAAGAAAAACTTCTTTTAGAATCTGTGCAAGGTTTACACTGAGGCAGTTAAATTAAATGTTATTTTATTAAAATCAGTAGCACAAATTTCAAGCTTAAGTCCAGAATATTTTTTTCCTAAAAGATGCTGTATTACATTTGTCCTTAGGGCTGGGCACAGTGGCTCATGCCTGTAGTTCCAGCACTTTAGGAGGCCAAGGCAGTACTGGCCTCAGGACAGTAGTGTGAGATTAGCTCAGGCAACACAGTGAGACCCCAACTCTACAAAAAATTTTAAAAAAATTATCTGGGCATGGTGGCATGTACTTGCAGTCCAGTTACTAGAGGCTGAGGCAGGAGGATTGTTTGAGTCTAGGAGGTCCACGCTGCAGCAAGTGATGATTGGCTGTTGCACTCCAGAACAGAGAAAGACCTTGTCTCTAAATTTAAAAACAACAACAACAACAACAACAAAACAAACAAACAAAAAACCCTTAAAATTAAACATTTCCTTAGGTTTTCTAGCACCCACTCTTTTTGAAGTTAGATGAAAGGATTGCAGATGCCATGTAAGGATCTGACTAATTCTGACATCAGTGTGACTACCTCCCAACACACTCATATAATACTTTATTCAAATCACTTTCTTAGAAACATATGCTGGTAACCTCCGTGCATACCTCCATAAGCACCAGAGCATTTGCGAAGGTCTATCACGAGTCAGAGTCTCTTGATTTCACTTCTCTAGATTCTCACTTTTTGACCTTCAGAGATGCTCTAAAGCCAATGATTCTACTCATCACGTTGAGGTGTCTATGTTTAACAAAGTCCTCATGTAGCTAAACAATGCACATTTTCATGTCTGAAGATACAGTGGCATTTTACCAGAGAATATGCTCTAGTCCTAATAAAAATTATTTGGATATATTGCAAATAAACATATCTACTCTAAAATCCCCATAGCTTCTTTAATTGTTGATATCTGAACTATAATGGGCTATCTGTGCAGTAACCCTATATATTGGGGAAGTCTAGATGTTGCCATTTTTCTTCTTTGGACTGATTCCTACTTCTCCTTTAAAATTCAACTCAAGTGTCTTCTCTTTAAAACCCTTTCCTGAACCCTCCTTCAGGTGGTTTAGATGCTACTCACTGGGGTTCCTTTAATATAATATGTGCATCTTTGCCACTGTGTTGCTATATTCTCTTTTTATGCAATTGTCTCCCCCACTAGACCATGAGCTTCTTGAGGGCAGAGACATTTGGTTTTTGCATCATAGAACTCCTCATTTCTGGCCCCAGTGCTTGGAACATAATGGGAACTTGCAAATGTCCCTTGCATGAAGGAAATGAATGACAAACAAATATGTGAGAGAACAGTGAGGAAGGTAAGCAGATGTTCTGCCTAGTGAAATAACAAATGAATATCCCAAGCCTGAAGAAATCCTCAAAGCAAAAATATTATAAAACAATAATTTGGCACAACTTCCTTAAAAGGAGACAGAACCCCCCAATCCTTTAGATTTTCCTTTCAAGTTTTGTTCATTACTAATATTATTCATTTCATACACACACTGTATCTGTTCAAGTCCCTCAGAGAGTCAAGACTTATTTCTAGGCAGCCTTATGGATCCCTTTCATCTAGTCCTAGATAAAATGCAAAAAACCTATGTAGTTCATGGGGAGATGTGCAGCTGCTGTTGGAGTTTCTACAAGTTCAATGAACTGCATGTTCACTTTAAAGGCTAATACAAACCAACTAGAGTTAGGGCCATTATGAGGCTTACACGGGTGTTCACACATGAAATACTTGCTAAGAATCTAACTGAGATTCATAATTGACAGCATCTCAGTTTATGGGACAGTAAGATTCTATTCATTATGGTACAATATAAGACTTTGTATTGACTGAATGGAGAAACTAGCCACATTTTCCTATACTGCTATAGTTTAGTCTACCTGTCAGTTTGGCAGTTCCTGGGTTGCAAATTGTGGACACTGTTGCTTAGCATTCATGTCTGGTTCACATCCCAGCAGTGACAGTTCACCATCTACAATCATGTTTCCTAACTGCAGTCCAGCCCAGCTACAGAGCTAATTTCCAACACAATTGCAGCCGGCTTAGACAAGAGGTCTGGTCATCAAATGCCACATTCTCTGAGGTACAAGGGGATTCTGTGCTTTGAGAAGTATTAATAAAGGCAGTTAGAGAACCAATGGATAGAAACTAGACTTTTAAAGAAAAGTTAAGACATATTATTAAAAAAATTCTATCCCTCAGAATTGCTATAATAATTATCATCTAGAATATTCATGTTAACATTTGATATGTTAAACTTTCAAAATGGCATAGAGAAAAGATCAAAGAGACATGAATTTGTAGCCCAATTCTGGCAAAGCCAGTAGCTCTGAGACCTGGGGACAATAACTTGACTTCTTATGGCCTTAAGTCCTTTATCTGTAAAATAAGCACAATAACGATATTTCATGGGATTATGTAAATATTGAGTGAAATAATGCAGGTAAAACAACGAATACAGTGTCTGGAATATTGTAGGCACTCAATGAATGTTAGGTATTATTAGCGTAAGTATAGTAAATGAACAGAGAGGAATTAAAATAAATAAATAATGAGCTAGCATTAGAAAGATTTTACAATTTAAGATATTTGAAGTAAAACAGCTATGAGTGGCACGAAAATCTAAAGTGTGTTCAGGTTTGTGTGCAGCAAAACCTGACTAGAGTTGAGGAAATTTAGAAAAGAAATTCCTATAAAAAAGAATGAGTTCATGTCCTTTGCAGGGACATGGATGAAGCTGGAAACCATCATCCTCAGCAAACTAACACAGGAACAGAAAACCAAACACTGCATGTTCTCACTCATAAGTGGGAGTTGAACAGTGAGAACACATGGACACAGGGAGAGGAACATCACACACCAGGGCCTGTCGGGGGGTCGGGGGAAAGGAGAGAAAGAGCGTTAGGACAAATACCTAATGCCTGCAGAACTTAAAACGTAGATGATGAGTTGATAGGTGCAGCAAACCACCATGGCACATGTATACCTATGTAACAAATCTGCACATTCAGCACATGTATCCCAGAACTTAAAATATAAAATACATAAATTTTTAAGAAGAGTTACAAAAATTATAATATACTAAAGCCAGAAAAGATTTACTAAATTCCTATTACATGCAAGATACTAGGAGAAAAAAGTAAGATATTCCTACTGCCCTCAAAAAGTTTACACAATGTGGAGAGATGAACAAGTGTGTTCACATAGGAAGAGATATAGAAGAAGATTAACTATTAGAAAAAGAACCAGAACTAGGAATGAATAGGGTCTCAAAATCCAAAGAAAGAGACTTTCAAGAAGAAAGTCTAGGAAAAATTAGGTCAAGTGCTGAGGGGTTGAGAATCAACAAAAAGGGCTAGCAGTTTATGAGTGCTTCCCTGTGCCAGGCATAGTTTCAGGCTTTTCATACATTTTGTTCAATACATCATTAAAGTAAGATCCATTCATTGGATGATAGCAGGGAACAAGAGGATTAATTTGGAAGAGACAATTGAGCCACGTTTGGAATTGAACAAACAATAATAACAGACAATATTCATATAGTGCTTAATAGGTTCCAGGTACTATTTGCAAGTACTTAGCATCCATTCATTCATTTAATCTTATCAACAACTCAGGTAGGTATCATTTTAATCTTCATTTCACAGATAAGAAACTGAAGGCAGAAAATATATTCAAGGTCCCCAAGCTGAAAACTGGGATTTGTAGGAACAGAACTTCAGACTTAAGTAGTCTGGCTTCAGAGCCTATTTCTTAACTCTTGCACGATAGTGGAGGAGTGCCCTGGGATCTCTCATGATACCCATAAAGGTAGGATGGTTATAATGGATGTTAAAAAATGGGTGATGTACTCAGCTGATAAGAGCTTCAGAAGATAAGAAGTCAGAATTAAACTGGGATGGCAGCGATGACCAAAAAGGACACAAATGTTAAAGGGGAAATGAAGCTTTACTCTCGGGAGATGGGAGAAATGACATTGTAGTAAATGTTTGAGGTTGTACAGGAATTGATTCCTAAAACTCAGTAAGCAAGCAGTGAGAGTCAGCAAGGAGATGCTGAGAAGGTTGTACTGGATAGGGTACGTGAGTTTTGAACATCGGATTTGGTGTTATGGACACATTTGAATTCCAATCCTGACTTTGCCAGGAAACATCTTTGTAACACTGTAGCAGAAAATATACTACTCTGTGCTTTAGTTTTCAGGCAGTTTATAAGTCAAGCAACATACTAAGCTCTTTACATGCATTGTACTATTGAAGCTTCATTCACAACCTTATGACATATGTTATCATTATTATCTCCAAATCACAGATAAAGAAATAGAGGATCAATGAGTTGAAATAGCTGCTTAGCAACACTGTGAGTAAGGGAGCTGGGATTTCAACCAGATCTATCTGATTCCACAGTCCTTCATATAACTATGTCATATGAGTTTTTTAATAATCCAACATTACCAATGAGAAGAAACAGGTTTTAGAATTTTGTACCCAAACCACAATTATGGGACATTCATACAGGAAGAAAGGAGGCTGAGAACAATAGCAGCAGGGACAAGTGGGGGTCAGTAATTTAAAACTGGCTGTATGTGCAGCAGCAACCCTAAGTACCTAGTTGGAGTGCTGGCTAGGGAAAACCCATTTCCAGCTTTGTGCACAGTGCTTTTAAGGAGGAGGCACATTGGGTGGGTGGCTGAGGAACAGAAATGATCTGGAGAAAATTGGATAACATTAGTTTATTTCAAAAATGAGAAAAACAGTGGAAATAAGTCTTTATTGTTTAGTCTTTCCTAAATGTGCATATTGTTTTACAAGAGCTGTTCTTTCAGTAGTGCAGGAGGAATGCTGGAGTACTGGTTTGCAACTTAGGAGCTAGACTTTTCTAGAAAAGTCAAATTTTCAGGTACATATATAGATGTCAGATCTTTAATTTTTGGCTTGGAAAATGTTAAAGTGCAAAAAGTTCACATTGTTTTCAATATGTTACTGTAGCTTAATATCTGCCATCAATAATTTCCAGGTATAAAAGTATCTGCAGAGGTACTAACATTGAAAGCATGCATGCCAGGAAATTCCTTTAGGGCAATGATAGATATAAGTGGTTGATGTATTTGCAAAAGGTACAATGCATCACCAAAGACCACTTGACCTTAATTCTCCAATATGTCATTTATTCAGCTTCTAGATAATTTCTGTAATTATCAAAGGATTCAGATGAACATTTCCATAGGTGAAATATCATAAAAATAGGAAACACAGGATTGTTTCCAGATCTAGATTAATGGGTCATCAAACCTCTATTGAGAGTCCATTATATATATTCAAAGCATCTTTCTAGGTAGGAGCTTTTACCTTAAAACAATTTCTAAAAGTTACTTCTTAAATATTTTGTCAAATCTGAATTCATAGAATCATCTTTTAGACTTTCAAAATATTTAATAACTCTAAGGTTAAAAAAAAGATTACTAGGCTTATTTCCCACAAGATACACAATGGTGCTGTGAGCTGCTGGAAATAAAAAAATAATTTGAATTTAGTAGTCTATTAGTTTCAGTTTTTAGTTTATGTTGGTTCGACTTGGCTGCTTTTAGCTTTAACGTTGCATAAGAAAATTGATGGCATAAATTGTGCAAATAACTGTTGGATCATACAATTTTAATCACCGGCATTTGTCATTAGGAAAATAGTGTATATGGAAACCAAATATTTCACTAGAAGAATTTTCACTGTAAGTTTCTTTAAAACAATAAAAGGTATTTAAGTAGCCAACATTAGAAAATTGTTATGGTGCAATTGTAAAAACAGTGGCATGCTATATATTTATACAATCAGCTTGAAAAACCTTGGGTTCCAGAATTAAAGTCCCTGGCTTCAAATCCTGTTTTGTAACTTCCACAGTATGGAACCCTGGGCCAATCATCAAACCTGCACTGTGTTCCATTTTCCTTTTTATAAAATGGGGACAGTAACAGTACCAATCTCCTATGGTTGCTGTGAAATTTCAGTGATACAATGCATATATATGGACTTTCAGTGGTGACTAGCACAAAAATTTCTAAATGAATTTAAGCTGTTATATTAATACCATCATTAAGCATCTTATAATAGAAAATTATAATGGAAAATTAAATAATGACACACATAACATTTTAAAAATATGTTAATAATTCAAACTGTAAAACAGAAGGTATAGTATAATCCTATTTCATAAAAGTGTTTATAAAAATAAAATACTTGAAAAGATATTTACCAATATGTTAACAATGATTACTTCTGTGTGATGAGATTATGGGTGGTTTTATTATTTTGCATTTGTCTTATTTTATTATCTACCCCAAATTACCTTCAGTGAATACCTATTACTTTTATAACCAAGTCTAAGGTCATGAAAATAAAATAAATTGCATGGCATATATTGATCAGTGCCAAAGTTAAAAGGACCTCAGTAAAAGCTGCTGCCATCAGTATGTCAATAGTTTCCAAGGCAGGAGATGCTAATGACACTAAAAAGACCACTGGGAGATGGAGAGGTGTGCCGGGGATCTCAGTGTATTCAATATAAAGTAATGGAATTTGAAGTTGATGACATTAGAACCAAAAAATCCATTACTACGGAAAATACAAAAGATGCAATTTCAATTTTAAGACCATTGCCATTGAAGTAGAGAATGACTGTTTTTAATGATTTGAAAATACAGTGCTTTTACCTTGAGTTAAATATGTAAAGTCCTGAATAAATATGTTAATTGTTGATGCTTTCTTGGCATTATTTTTACTTTAATTGTTTTAGAGGTTATTTCAAGGTCTGGATAGGTCCATCCCCATGGTGGAAGGTAGAGGGACACAATTCTGGGAGAATCTCTAAGCTAAGATGCTACTTAGGATCACTTCATTTATAACTGAATGTGAATGTCCACTGAACATTCACAGGTTGAAATCCTAACCCTTAATGTGATGGTATTTGAAAGTGGGGCCTTTGGGAGGTAATAAGGTTTAGATGAGATCATGAGGCTGGGGCCCCCGTGATGAGATTAGCGTCCTTATAAGAAGAAGAAGCACTCTCTTCTACCATGTGAGTACGCAGGAAGAAGATGGCTGTCTGCAAGGTAAGAAAAGTCTCACAAGGAACCCTATCTGCCAGCAACTACCTAGATTAACTACCTAGCCTCCAGAACTGTAGGAAATAAATGTATGTCATTTAAACTGCTCATTCCATAGTATTTTATTGTAGCAACCTGAAGTGACTAAGAAAACATCCATACCCTCCCCTCCCTAGATGTGTGTGCATGCATGCATGGGCACATGCACACACATACACACACTGAGCACACACACATACACACACACAGGAGCGCAGACATATACAGAGTATCTTCCCTGATGTACCGTCTTTAACCTCTTCCACCTGTTAAATCCAATTAAGTTCCTGAGAACACTTAATTTGATAACAACTGAACTAGACAATCTTTAAAACTCTATGATTCTGGGTCTCTCAACCAAGGTTGTCCAGCTGTTCTCCTTTTCACTCTCCAACTCTCAACCAATTACCATGATTTTACATTCCAATTCTTTCAATATTCAGGTCAACCGCTCATTTATCCTATACCTTGGTTTTCTAATGCCAGAAGTGCAAGTATGATAATTCTTGATGATTTCTTGGGGAAAATATGAAAATATTCTTGAGCCTTGCATGCCTGTCCATCATTTAACTTGTAATGGGCCCTCCACATGGCTCCTACCTTCACTTCCTTCACCACTATAATTTTTTTTTTCAATAAAAGATTTTGGAATGTTTTATTTTATTTTAATTTTTTTGAGATGGAGTTTTGCTTTTGTTGCCTAGGCTGGAGTGCAATGGTGCAATCTCAGCTCACTGCAACTTTCACATCCTGGGTTTAAGCGATTATCATGCCTCAGCCTCCTAAGTAGCTGGGATTAGAGGCACATGCCACCACGCCCAGCTAATTTTTGTATTTTTAGTAGAAATGGGGTTTCACCAAGTTGGCCAGGCTGGTCTCGAACTCCTGACCTCAGGTGATCTGCCTGCTGTGCATGTGTTAACTGCTAAAAATAACTGTTTTGAAAATGGAAGCAACAACTTCAGAGCTTCTCCACTAATTCTTAACCACTATCATTTTAACTAGTCAGTTCAATAACCTTCTCTTTATCAACTTCCTAGTCATCACAATATTTTTGTCATTCCTCACTTCCAAATGGAAAACCCTTAAAATCGCTTATCTTTGTTTTTAATCTCTTGCTACATCTTCTAGTTTCTTTCTAAACTTAGCTATAACTCTTCCTGTTATATCTTTGCTTAAACTTATTTAACCATAACTGAAACATTGCAACAGATTACTTGATCATCAATCAAATTGATTTTCCTAAAATGCCAGCTTTACTATATCACTTCCAACCTAAAAACCGTGATAAGCTTCTCTAACATTTTTTTTCCCCATATCCAGTACAAATTCAAACTGACTTCCAAGGCTTCTGAAACTTTGGTTTTTCTACTTTACCCATCATACTTTTGCATTTATAAATTATAATTTTTACAAATGATTTTTTGTCTATCCATATCCAAAGATAGAATGAAAGTACTTTGTACTGGTAGATATGAAAGAACTAGCCCTCTTATATGATTGTGGAATTATAAAGGAGGACAGACTAGTAATTATATCAGAAGCCTGAGAAATTACATGTTTTCTACTCAATAATTCCACATTTAGAAATTCATTCTAAGCAAAAATCTGACCATTCTTTGAAGAATATGTACTAGGACATTAAGTTTTTATTAACTGATATTGGTCAAATAAATGACGGCAATCTATACAATGGAACACTATATATACATAAAATGCTGAAAGAAAACCTTATAGTTTTATCTTTACATTGTAGAAGTTTTAAATATTTGAAATTTATTATTAAAGCATTCCACATTTTAATTAATTTTAAAATTCATATTTTGGCAAATATGAAGTATTTTAGAGGAAAAATTAAATTTGGAGAAAAATGTGAAGGAAAAATTACACAAAAGAAAAAACTTTAGAATGGCAAGAGAAACTTCCATTGACTATGTAAAAAGTCAGATATCAAATTGGGGAAAATATTTGAATATATTAACATTTAAGGGGTTCATTAATGTTTAGAATACATAACAAGCTCCTGTATACTAACAAAAAAACACATGTACATAAAAAATGGCAAAATGGCATAATGGGGCAATAAAACACAAAAAGTGTTCATATGGGCAAGAAATACATAAGCAAATTTCATTCTCATCTATAAAAACACAAGGTAAATAAGAACAATAAGCAGGTATCTTTAGGCCTGTTGAACTGATGGGTCTGAGAATAAGAAGATATTTTTACATTTTTGGTGGAATGAAACGTGGCTTCATGAAAACTATCATTCTTTTATATAACTTCAAGTGGCATAAGAAAGATGCCTGATCAAGGAAACTCTAGGGTATGTAGACCGTATCTTTGAAAGTAAGAAGGCACGAAAAGGGGAGAGCAATGATACAGAACTACGGTCCCGATGGGAATTTGTAAAGGAGAGCTTTGTGGCCAGGGTAGAGATTGGGAAAATAGAAGAGAAGAAACTGTTGGGGAGTTAGGGGGAAAAATCCAGAAAATATAATTTGAGATAGAAAGTTGTAAACATCTGGAGAATAAGCAGTAGCAGTGACAGAAATTTTATACAGAAGGAGCTTAGCAAAAAAATCTGTTCAGAAAGAAATGCAAGTCTTTAAGCTGCATTTTTCTGGCAGACACAGTTTATATTTAGAATGTATGCTACAGATTAATAAAGATGTCAACATTTTAAAAAACTTTTATTTACGTTTTGCTTAGGACTGAGAAAAAGTTATTGTCCATAAATTTGGTGAATGTACTTGTCATTTGGTGGGTGTCATTGGGAAGCAGATGAAGATTATGGGAGGAGGGCTAAAGCTCCCCTACCTTGCCACCTCTATTGGGGATATGAAGTTGGCCTTCAAGACCTTTTCAGATAATTTAAATTAATTCAATAAAAATAATAGAGAGAATACATATTTTTAATCCAAAATGCTACCATGAATATATACCATGTTTCTAATGAGTCTTCGGTATCAAAATACATATTGTTACTGGAGAATCATTTTGATAGTGGAGAATAAAAGCCCTCATCCATCCTGCTTAGTTTGTGCATTTTCACATTTTCCAGAAATCTTTATTTGGGATTTCTCATAAACTCAATGAGATACTTAACATCACTTTAAATTCTTGAATTCTGCCACAGCTCACCACCATGAATCATATTGCTATAGTCAGCTGCCCTCCCTCAAAAGAGAACAAACATGAACTTAGAACCACCAATGGATTCAGACAAAAAAAAAAAGAAAGAGCTTTTTATCAAAAGCAATTCATGAAGTGGATTGTAGGAGGAAACATATTCTTTCAAACCCACAATCTTACAAAATGGTACATGATGTTGGAAAAAGTTTTATTGCTCTCAACATGCTGTTCCTTTGCAGCAGGTAATACGAGCTCACTGTGCCTTCCTTTCACAGTGTTTGCAATCTCATGTCAGCTGGTGGTGTGGAAGGCACCAGTGCCTGTAGTGTTCATCGGTGATCTGAATATACTTCAGCTCATAGCCCCCATTGTTAACAGAGCAAGAGCTGACAGCTTGAATGCTGGAAGAGGCAAGAACCAAAATAAAACAGATGTCAAAAAATCCTGTGCTTGTTTGGGCTTAACTAGCATGCTGAGGAATCAATTGCTAACAGGAATACATTTCTGTCTATTTCCTACCTACTTCTGAGGGTCTTTGGCTAATATATTTTGACATTATTTCCTCCCCCACAAAATATCAACACACATATATTACTTTCCATCTTCGGACAAACCATATAATCATTATCTACAACATTCTCATTCTAATAAGATGCACTTCTTCCTTAGTGACAGTGCTTCTTACATTTTGAGAAAAATATCTTTTCAAAACTCAGTAATGACAGAAAAAATTTCCAGCTGCTGCTACACATTGTAGCACATACATGCCCACTACAGATATGAAAATACCCTTCACAAAGGGCTTTTATACTGCTTTATTAGAAATAGTATTATTAATGATAAAAATAAGTTTCTAATTTTATTTTCACCTAGTTCCTGCAAACAGTTGTCATTTAATAAATACTGCTAAATGATTATCCAAGGACATGGCAGTTGAAAAACTATGTTGGGGATTGGGAATGAGTATAAAGTAGTCAAACTCTGAAAACCAATTATGAATTAGTGAAGATAGTAAGGAACTATTAAGGAAATAAATTGTCACTCTTCTGCCTTTGTCTACACTGAATCTGTGAGTTCCACAAGGGAAGTAGCCATATTTGTTTCCTCTCCATTGCAGCACTAATACCCAGCACAGTGTATATGGAGTGTATTTAGTCAAGGGTCAGCTTTGTGGGTGTTCAAACTACGCAGCTGTAAAAGGTCCCACACTTGGTAAATGCTTTGCTATCATCATCTTGAATTTCTTAATAAATTTTGAACAAGGAAACCAACCTTTTCATTTTTGTACTTGTCTCTATAAATTATATAGCTGGTTCCTCACTTGGTACCAGTGTGGAAAGAATATAAAGCTAATTAATAAAAGCAGTAACTATCTAGATTTTTCACTATGAGCTCCAAAATTTTCAACCATATTTTGAGCTCTTCAAAGTTAGGCTTTATAACATCCCTGAAAGTCTATCTAGCTTAAATAATTAAAGTCTCATGAATGACATCTCTTTAGAAAAAAAGAATGAAAAGTACATATCTATATGCTATTTCAGTGTCTTTCAATGTAAATTTTTATACTTTCTTACCACGTCATGAGGTATTCTAGATATGACTTTTAATGCAGAGAAATCAAGAACCAAAGAGATAACACAGAAATGAAATTATAATATTATTCATTCAACATTCAAAAATATTTATTTATGTTGTACCATGTGCTCAGGCCTAGAATAGAAGTGATAAGGAATTTAAAAAGAAATATGCAGATCAATGGTTGTTCTAAAAAACTGCCAGTCTACAAGGGAAAAGGGTGGTGATGAGAAGAAAGAAGACAAGAATATGATACTTTCAAACGGCATTTAAACATTTGTTAAATAGCAAAATGCATAGAACAGATGATCAGAAGTGAAGAAATATGGATGTTTCCACATAAGCGAAAAAAGCCTAAAAATTTAGGGATCTAAAACAACAATAATAATCTACTTCTGTATCTATAACTTGATTACGCTGTGGCTTAGTTCAGCTAGATAGTAAGCGATACTACAAAAGTATAATTTAGGCAATGTGTTTTTTGACATATGCATAAACAGATTAATTGATAAAGAGAATATTGCATAGACAAAACCTGACATATAAAGAACTGAATTTATTAATTCAGAAGCATAAAATCACTGAAAATGACAAGGATCATTCAAGAATGGTGCTGGGATAATTGTTGAACCAACCAGAAAATACATACACACACACACATAATTTATGTTCTTGCCTCACACCATGCACTAAAATAAATTCCAAATAATAGAAAATATTTAAATATAGCAAAGTAAAACTATGACACTACTAAATAAAATAATCTGTAAGTATTTATCTATAATCAATAAAAAATTCTTAAAGCTCAAATGGAAAAAAGAAATGCAAAAGGGAAGGAAATATACCATATAAAATATAAACATGGGTATATCAAAAAAATGAAGATATCCCATTTATCATGATATGATGGTTATGCACTGCATGCCTGTATTAAAGTATCTCATGTACCCCATAAGTATATACACCTACAAGATACTCATAAAAATTAAAAATTAAAAGAATGACAATTGAAAAACAGAGCAAATATTTACAACATATATGACAAGAAAAAATAAAACAAAAAATTATTAACACAGAAAAATGAAAGAAAAATATTCAGGCAATTAAAAAAAATCATGTTTCAATGACATATCAAATAACACACAGTAATAATGAGATGCCTTTTAAACTAATGTAATAGATTCCATGATGTGTTGCCCAGATTCCATTTTAGGACTGAAATGCTCATTCCTTTAGCTGCTATGGTGACAGATTTCAGCTTAGTCTCTCTCTAGGAAATGCCATTAACTAAAGAGAGCCACAATATCCCCTACATTAGAGGAGCCTGCGTCTAATGACTGATCCAATGTGAGAGTATAAAGTCCTGCTATCTTGTGCCATGGTGGGGTCAATCTGAAAAGCTATTCTAACTCTGAAGTTCTCACAAAATTGGAAGAGGTCTGTTGCAATCGCATTTCAATTAAACTCATTCTCTGCTCAATTCTGCTTCCTTGCCCCCCTCACCTGTGTTGTTCCCAAGAGCACAAATGCTTCAGTAAACATCCTGTATGCACATCTCAGTCTGTTTCCCAGTGAGCCGTATCTGTAACAGTCAGTAATGGAAGCAGGCTAAGAGAACTACAGACGTGTAATGAGAAATGTTTAATATCAGTTGCAGCCTCAAGACCTGATGCACTGGCTGAGATTTTAGTTCACTTTACTAAACTTCCTCTTGTAAATTTTCCTGAAAACGAAACCAACCAGAATCCTAGAGGTGCTGTTCCCACTAATTATTATACAAAGTAAGTGGATCTGAGTGGCACAAGTGTTCCCTCTAATTATTATAGAAAGTAAGTGGATCTCTTGTAGAAGAGGCTCTGGCACACCACTCAATTTCTCTCTTCTGAACAGCATTCATTCCTCAAGTGCTGACCCTGTTGGCAGCATACAGTTCATGGTTAAATCCTTCTCCAAGAGCTGCCTTCAGCTGAAAACAGCCTCCTCATCCAAGGTCACACCCATCCTAGGGCAGCTTGCAGGATGTTACAAGTATTTCAAGTCCTACTCCCTTTTATTCAAGGTAGGACAATTTTGAAGGAACATCCCAGCTCTCGAGTTTTCTTAAAGATCAACAGAGCCCTTGTTGAAATTGTGCTGCAGTTTTATTTCACCCCCTGCCTTATCCTGCTTCTATAACCCCTCACTTGTGCTGCTCCCAGTAGACCTCTTGTACAAAAATTTCAGAGTCTGTTTTCTAGGAAATCCAACCTATGACACCTATCGTATTGGGAAAAATGATAAAATAAAAGACAGGCAGTCCCTGACTTACATGGTTTGATTTACAAGCTTTTGGCTTTAGGATTGCGCCAAGGTGATACACCTTCAGCATACTCCTTGACTTATGATGGGACTACATCTGGATAAACACATCTATATGTTGAAAATATCCTAAGTCAAAAATGCACAGGGGCTGTGAAAATGTATGTTCAACTTACAGTATTTTCAATTTACAATAGGTTTATCCAGATATAGTATCATCTCAAGTTGAGGAACAAGTATAATAGGCAATGTATAGGTTTTGTGTGAACATAAAAAAGGCAACACAGATCATGTCTCCAAGAAAAATAAAAAAACCCACAAAAACAAATAGGTTTTTCTAACATATTGATGTTGGAAATTTAAGTCGATACTTTCTGGAGAAAAATTGGTAATAAGATTATTTCTGATGTAGTAATCCTATGTGTGCTGATTGAGTCTATGGCAATGACCCTGAAGATATGCAAAGATTTGGCTATAAATGTGCTTGTAAGTGACAGTTAATTATACAAAAGACAGAGAAAATAGACAAAACAGTCCCCAAACAGGTAAACCATTAGTAAAATGATATATTATAAAATAGAATGTGTCATTAAAAATAATTTTATAAAATACTTAATGACACAGAAGAGAACATACATAGCCAGCTTTCTGTATCCTTCGGTTCTGCATCCAATGGAAAAAAAACATTTTTTTAAATGGATGGTTATGTTTGTACTGAACATGTACAGACTTTTGTTCTTGTCATTATTCCCTCAGCAATACAGTAGAACAATTATTTACACAGCATTTACATCATATCATAAGTAATCTAGAGGTGATTCAAAGTACATGAGAGGATTGCATAGGTTATATGCAAATATTTTATATAAGGGATTTGAGGATCCATAATATAGGAATATCCATATCTATGGATTATGTATCCATAATTTAGGGATTGGATCCTAGGACCAATCCCCTGAGGATATGGAGGGACTAATGTATTAAATTTTAAAAAGAGTTTCTAAAAATCCTGTAAAGTATTATCTCATTTGTTGGAAAAGCAAAAGGATAACTCATGCCCAAAACCCCTCCATCTCTGCCCTTTTTCTTCCCTGTGGCCAGCAAATGAGATCAACAGGCTGAGGACACTTTCTCCTCAAGACTTATGTGTATGCTTGAGAAACTGCTTAAGAAATTTAAGAAACTTGTAGATGTAAAAATAAATGTTACATGTACAGTAAATACAGGGAATTCTGTATAATCTGAGGGGTTCTTTCTGAGAATTGATAATCAAGCTGGTTTAATTATTACCTTCAGAATTATCTCTTTGAGATTGATACTTTTAGGACTCTTTTAAAAATGTGTGCATTTCTACATAATATCATATCAGGGAAATTATTTACAAATGTCCTGAAGTTTAAAAATACATTGAGTTGATGTCACCATGGGTACTTAATTTTTTTGCCCTGAATAAAACTAGATAAAAAGTCAGAATTTTGTCTTTATTTGAACATAAAGTTCTTTGGATGTCCTTGCTAGAAAGCCTTTGTGTTTACCAACCCAGCTGCCAAAGAACTTCTTTACCAGCTCTGGGACCCTGAGAAAAATCCCACTGTCAAGTAACATTTATATCAGGGACCATGAAATGTAGCATTGTTAGGATTAGAAAATAGAACTGGAATATTTTGATGAATCTCTTTTCCTTGGAGTCACCTGCTTTATATTTCATTACAATCCAGAAGACTGAAGTACAGTGTCATTTTCTGAGAAGGGAGGAAATGCAGTCCAAGTTTGAAAGCTCTTAAAACCATATAGTGATATGGTGATGATAGACAGATAGCAGTAAAGCAAATAATAAAGAGACCATTAGCCTGAGTTTGTCTCTGTACCCAGAGCTCTTGCACAAGAAAATCAAAAGTAAACTTGGAGACATTTCTTGTAACTGATTAAAGAAAAAGCTGAACCATGCCTCAGCTTACCACAGCAATCAACGAGCTGATTTGTTAACTGCGGACCTCCCATTGAACCCTACCCAAATCAGGCAAACATCTAACTGTAGCTAATAAACCAACCAACTTCTTTACTTTGCTTCTGTGGTCAGCCTATAAAAGCTTGCTGTTTAAGCCACTAGAGAGACCATAATTTCCTTTCTATTTGGTGCTTCCTAATTCATGAATTGTTCTTGGCTGAAATGAACTGTTGAATCTTGTTTTGTCTTGGTTTTTTGTTTTTTTTTTTTTTGACAGAAAACGTGCTGGAAATACATGGTATCTCTATTAGATTTGTTTGTAGGTCTGGCCAATACATCTATCCTAGCCCAAGTACCTTAATTCCCACCTAGTATAATGAAAAAACAATGGTGAACTCCGGTAGTGTTGTTGATTTTTTCCCGTTTAAAAGTTTTTAAATTTATATATTCTAAATTGTCATACATATATATATATATATAAAAACATACACAAACACATATAAACACATACATATATTGTATTTTAATTTTTTACTGATATATAACAGTTGTACATATTTTAGGGGTACATGCAGTATTTTGATACATGTATACAGTATATAATGATCAAACCAGAACCAGGGTAATTGAGATATCATTCACTGCAAACATTCATCTTTTCTTTGTGTTAGGAACATTACAATTATTCCCTTTTCTTTTTAATATAAAATAAATTATCATCAACTATAATTCCCCAATTGTAGTATTAAATACGAGAACTTATTCTATCTGACTGTATATTTGTATCCAACTTCAACCAACTTCTCTTCATCTGTCCAACAGCTTTCCCCTCCCAGCTTCTGGTAACCACCACTTTAGTCTCTACTTCCATGAGATCCACTTTTCTTTAGCTCCCACAAATGGATGAGAGCATGCGATATATGTCTCTCTATGCCTGGCTTATTTCACTCAACAGAATGCATTTAGTTTCTTCCATGTTGCTGTAAATGACATGATTTCATTCTTTTGCACAGCTGAATGATATTCCATTATCTATACATACCACATTTTTTATATTCATCGACAGGCTGATTCTTTTTTTTTTTTTTTTTTTTTTTTTTTTTGAGACAGAGTCTCATTCTGTCACCCAGGCTTGGAGTGCAACGGCATGGTCTCAGCTCACTGCAACCCCGCCTCCAGGTTCAAGCAATTCTCCCACCTCAGCCTCCCGAGTAGCTGGGACTACAGGCACTTGCCACCACGCCCAGCTAATTTTTGTATTTGTAGTAATCGTGGGGTTTCACTATGCTGGCCAGGCTGGTCTCGAACTCCTGACCTCATGATCTGCCTGCCTCAGCCTCCCAAAGTGGTGAGATTATAGGCTCAGTGCCACTGAGCCTGGCTGAATATCTTGACTATTGTGACTAGTGCTGCACTAAACTTGGGAATACAAATATCTCTTCAATATACCAATTTCCTTTTTTGGATGTACCCAGCAGTGAAATTACTGGATCATATGGTAGTTCTATTTCTCATTTCTTGAGGAGGCTCCATAGCGTTTTCCATGATGACTATACTTCTTTACATTGCCAACGACACTGCACAAGTGTTCTCCTTCTCCATATCCTTGACAGCATCTGATTTTGTTCTTGTCTTTTTGGTAATAGCCATTCTAACTGGGGTGAGGTGATATCTCCTTTTGGTTTTGATTTATATTTTTTAATGATTAATAATGTTCAGCATTTCCTCATAAATTTATTGGCCATTTGTATGTCTTTTGAGAAATGTCTATTAAAGTCTTTTGACCATATTTTAATTGGATTATTTGGTGTTTGCCATTGAGTTGTTTGAATACATTATATATTCTGATGATTAATCTATTGTTAGGTATATTGCAAATTTTTTTCCCATTCAGCAGGTTGTTGCTTTACTTTGTTCATTGCTTCCTTTGCCATGCAGATGGGTTTTAGTTTGATGTAATCCCATTTGTGTATTTTGGTTTGTGTTGTCTGTGGTTTTGAGGTCTGTCCCCGAAAATCTTTGCCCTGGCCAATGTCCTGTAGCATTACCCCAATGTTTTCTTCTAGTAGTATCAAGTTTCAAGTCTTAGATTTAAGTCTTTAATCCATTTTGAGTTGATGTTTCTACATAGTGAAAGATGAGGATCTAGTTTCATTTTTCTGCATATGGATACCCAGTTTCCTAGCATCATTTATTAAACAAACTGGCCTTTTCCAATGGTACTTTTCTTGCAAATCAGTTACTCTAAGTGTGGATTTATTTCTGAGTTCTCCATTCTGTTCCATTGTTCTGTACATCTGTTTTTATGATAGGACCATGCTGTTTTAGATATTATAGTTTGTAGTACAATTTGAAATCAGGTCATGTGCTGTCTCTAGCTTTTTGTTTTGCTCCGTTTTTCTCAGAATTGCTTTAGCTATTCATATTATTTTCTGGCTACTGGTGAATTTTATGATTGTTTTTCTTATTTCTGTGAAGAATGTCAGGAAAATTTTGATAGAGATTGAATTATATCTCTAGATCACTGTGGGTAGTACAGAGATTTTAACAATACTAATTCTTTCAAGCCATAAACGTGGGATGTCTTTCCAATTTTTTTTGTCCTCTTTGATTTATTTCATCAGCATTTTATAGCTCTCCTTGTAGAGATCTTTTATTTCTTTGGTTAAATTCATTCCTAGAGATTTTATTTTCTTGTAGCTACTGTAAATGGTATTACTTTCTTGATTTATTTTTCATATTGATTGCTCTTAGTGTATAGAATGCTACTAGTTTTTTTTTGTATATTGATTTGTATCTTGCTAATTTCCTGAACTCATTTATCAGTGTTAAGAGCTTTTTTGGTGACATCTCTAAATTTTTCTATATAAAAGATCATGTCATCTGCAAACTAGGATAATTTTAGTTCTTCTTTGCTTCTTTGGATGCTTTTTATTTCATTCCATTGCATAATTTTTTCTGGCTAGGAGTTCCAGTACGATGTTAAATAAAAGTGGTGAAGGTGGGTATTCTTATTTGTTGTGGATCTCAGTGAAAGGTTTTCAATTTTTTCCCATTCAGTGTAATATTGGCAGTGGCTTTGTCATATGTGGCCTTTACTGTGTTGCAGTATTTTCCTTTTGTACCCAATTTGTTGGTAACTTTTATCATGGAGGATGTTGAATTTTATGAAATGATTTTTCAGCATCTAGTGAAATGATAATATGGTTTTATATTTGATTTTGTTGATGTGATGTATTGCATTTATTGATTTCTGTAGTTGAACCACCCATGCATACCTGGGACGAATCTCACTTGATCACAGTAACGATCTTTTTAGTGCGTTGTTGAATTTAGTTTGCTAGTATTTTGTTGAGGATTTTTGCACCTATGTTTATCAGAGATATTCCCCATTAGTTTTGTGGTCATTGTTGTGACCTTGTCTCGTTTTAGTATCAGGGAATGCTGGCCTCATAGAGTAACTTTGGAAGTCTTCCCTCCTCTCCAAATTTGTAAAATAGTTTGAGTGGTGAATTTATCATATGTGGCCTTTATTATAGGGGTAGTAGTTTTATTTAAATGGTTTTCAACTTTAGCAGTGAATTCATTTGGTCCTGGGCTTTACTTTGATGGGAGACTATTTAATACAGTTTTGATATTGTTAGTCATTGTTGGCCTGTTCAGATTTTCTATTTCTTCCTAGCAGATCGTAAGTGTCCAGAAATGTATCGTTTTCATTTAGCTTTTCTAATTTGTTGGCATGTATTTGTTCACAATAGTTTTTAAAAATTCTTTGTATTTCTGTGGTATCAGTTGCTGTATCTCCTTTTTTGTTTCTCATTTAATTATTGGTGTCTTCTCATTTTTTAAATTAGGATAAGTTACTTTTGTTGGATATTTTCATAAAAATGAACTTAGTTTCACAGAGATTTTATATTATTTTTTATTCTCCATTTTTTAATATTTGCTTTTATCTTTATTATTTCTTTTCTACTAATTTGGGGTTTGGTTTATTATTGCTTTTCTAGGCTTTGGAGGTGTAAATAGGTTGTTTATTTGAACTCTTTATTTTTTCATTTTTATATTTTTGAGACAGACTTTAAAAAATTTTTGAGACACAGTCTTATATTTTTGAGACAGAGTTTAAAAAATTTTTGAGACAGAGTCTTATATTTTTGAGGCAGAGTTTTACATTTTTGAGACAGAGTTTGAGACAGTCTTGCTGCCCAGGCTGGAGTACAATGGTGCGACCTCAGCTCACTGCAACCTGCGTCTCCAGGGTTGAAGCAATTCTCTCCTGCCTCAGTTTCCCGAGTAGCTAGGATTACAGGCATGCGCCACCATGCCCAGCTAATTTTTGTATTTTTATTAGAGACAGGTTTTCTCCATGTTAGCCAGGCTGGTCTCAAACTTCTGACCTCAGGTGATCTGCCCATCTCGGCCTCCCAAAGGGCTGGGATTACAGGTGTGAGCCACTGCACCCAGCTAAAATCTCTGTATTTTTTTAAATATAGGTATTTATTGATATAAACTTTCCTCTTAGTAGTGCTTTTGCTGTATCCTATAGGCTCTGGTATATTGTGTTTCCATTTTCATTTGTTTCAACAAGTTTGAAAATTTTGTTTTTATTTTCTTCATTGAATCATTGGTCATTCAGGAACATGTTGTTTAATTTTTAAATACTTTTATAGTTTCCAAAGTTCCTCTTGTTATTGATTTCTAGTTTTATTCCAATGTGGCTATAAAAAATGCTTGATATGATTTTTTTTTTTAAATATTTTATTTTTTATTTTTTTATTTTTTGAAAGAAAGAAAAAGAGAGGAAAGAAAGTGAGAGTGAAAGAAAGAAAGAAAAAGAATGTATGAGAGAAAGAAAGAGGAAGAAAAAGA
>CAUYLG010067425.1:0-21670 GCA_963573385.1 Cacajao melanocephalus
TTCTAACAGCTTAGAGTTTAATATATCATTTCTACTCCCCAGACCCTCCCCTCCCCTCCCCTCCCCTCCCCTCCCCTCCCCTCCTCTCCCCTCCCCTCCTCTCCCCTCCCCTCCTCTCTCCTCTCCTCCCCTCCTCTCTTCCTCTTTTGATAGGGTCTTGCTGTGTCACTCAGGCTGGAGTGCAGTGATCTCAGCTCACTGCAGCCTTGACCTCCCAGGCTCAATTCATCCTCTAGCCTCAGACTCCCTAGTAGCTGGGACTACAGGAGCACACCACCAAGCCTCACTAATTTTTCTATTTTTGGTAGAGATGGGGTTTCACCATGTTTGCCTAGGCTGGTGTTGACCTCCTGGGCTCAAGTTCTACCGGCTTCAGCCTCCCCAAATGTTGGGATTATGGGCATAAGCTACTGTGCTCAGCCACAGAAGTTTTAGATTTTAATGTTGTGATATTTATCAATACTTTTATGCATTTGTACTTCTTCTGTCTTGGCTAAGAAATTCTTTTGTGCTTCAAAGTCATAAAGATACTTGTTTTAGTTTTTTCTTTAAAAGTTTTCAAGATTTATTTTTCATATTTGGTTCTTTATTCCAGCAGGGATTTCTTTCGTGTTGGGGATGAAGTGGAAACTTAATTTTCTGTTTGCCATGTGTCTTGCCAGTTGGTCCAGCCCTGATGGGGAAGCTGGTGATCACCTCACTGATTGCTAATAGTTATGTTGGTCCCATACCCAGTTCTCATGCCTAAGAATATTTCTAGGGCCTGTATTTTGCTCCGTGTTTCTATCCATGAGCCAGTACCACATGGCCTGATTACTATTCTTTATGATAAATCTTTATTTCTGCTATAGCAAGACCTTTTCTCTTTATTCTTCAAAATTGTCTTCAACATTTTGGCCTTTAAAATTCCTTCTGAGTTTTATGACCAGCTGTCAAGTATCTGGAAGACCTGTTGGGATTTTGATTGAAAGCACATTGGCTTTCAGATCAATTAGGAGCTTTTTTTTTTTTTTTTTTTTTTTCTGAGATGGGGTCTTGCTCTGTCACCCAGGCTGGAGTGCAGTGGTACAATCTCGGCTCACTGCAACTTCTACCTTCTGGGTTCAAGCAATTCTCCTGCCTCAGCCTCCCAAGTAGCTGGGATTACAGGAGTGCACCACCATGCCCAGCTAATTTTTGTATTTTTAGTAGAGATGGGTTTTGACCATGTTGGCCAGGCTGGTCTCAAACTCCTGACCTCTAGTGATCTGCCCGCCTCAGCCTCCCAAAGTGCTGGCATTACAGGCATGAGCCACCGTGCCTGGCCTAACTGTGATTCTTTTAAGATAGAGAGTTTTCCTGTCCATGAATCCTTAGTTCTCCACTGTCAACAAATGTTTATGATTTTGTCTTTTAATAACCTTTTCAAGCTTTTAAGATTTGTGTCCTGTAGTTTTTGTTGTTGCTGTAAAAGGTTATTTTAACACTGTTTTGCTAGTGTTATCATTCTACTGTTGATTTTGGAAATTGTCCTTTGACATGGTTTGGATATTTGTCCCCTCTAAATCTCATGTTGAAATGTGGTCCCCAATGTTGGAGGTGGGGCTGGCGGGAGGTGACTGGATCATGGGGGTGAATGGTTTAGTGCCATCCCTTTGGTGATAGGTGAGTTCCCGCTCAGTTCATGTCAGATCTGGTTAGGTGTGTGGCGCCTCCCAGCTCTCTCCCTGCTTCCCCACTCGCCATGTCATATGCTGCTCCCCTTCCCCTCCTGCCATGGAGCTCTCTCAGGCCTCACCTGCCACAGATGCAAGTGTCACGCTTCCTATACAGCCTGCAGAAGCATGAGCCAAAATAAGCCTCATTTCTTTGTAAATTGCCCAGCCTCAGGTATTCCTGTATAGCAACACAAAAATGCCCAAACACTTCCTAATATCTACCCATTTTGCTGACCTTTCACTGGTTCTAAGGTTTAGTCCTAAAAGTCTCTTGATTTTTCTTAACAACCATATTGTCTATGAATAATAAATACTTTGTCTCCACGCTTCTTCAGTTACTCCTTTCTCTTGGTGTATATTCCACCTATCTTCATGGACTCAGCCCTTACCTTGCTGCCTATGTACCCTATGCTGCCATGTGGGACAATTAATCATGTTTCATTTACACGTTCTTTTGTGCCACTGAGCCTTGCAGATGCCATGTCTTTGCCTGTGTCCCCTTATGCCTCCAGATCCACCTCCCACGTCAAACTTTCTTAACTTTACCCTAGGAAAAATTATTTTTCACTCCTCCCAGCTTTGGGGACATATGCAGATGGTCCCTGACTTACAATGGTTCGATTTAAAATTTTTGACCTCATGATGGGTGTACCTAATGCATTTCAACTTCACTGTTTTTGACTTATGATGGGGTTATCAGGATGCATCCCCATCGTAAGTACCATCATGTACTGTACAGAACACACCATGCTTCAGGCTGTTTCTCTTTTCTTGGAGTGTGAGTATCGCAAGGTCAGTGGCCGTGCTAGATTCATCTCTGCATTCGAAGTGACCGTCACAACAAGGCCCCACACACAGGGAGTGTCAGAAAAGGACTGCAGAATGACCAAATAATAAAGCTGTATCTGAACTTCAGTTGAGAGTTGGTTGGGGGAGTGGTCACCCCAGATCTAGAGTTGAGTCCTTAACACCGTGAGTCCTGGTCCTCGATTTCACCAGTTCCTAAGATCCGCATGTTAGTCAAACTCATCAAAGTTTGATTTATAAAGAGGAAGATCAGGTTATTAACTTATGCTATGATAGTGACAGTCCTTTTACCTAGAAAACAGGACTAGCCATGGGCCCAGTGTGTGAGCTCCCCATGAAACCTGATCCTCTGGAAACCCCAAAATACATCAGCGTGGTATTTGGTGAGGGGAAGGGAGCAGCTTCCTTTCCTTCCATTTGGCCACGCCTTCCTAGCACTTGTTCTGTTTTTTTTTTTTAGCTTATTTTTGAAGGTCAATTTTCTTTTTCCCTAAAATGTATTTTAAAAGGGAACTTTATATCACTGCTATATATTTTATTTTATTTATTTTTATTTTGTCAGGGTCTCATTCTGCTGGCTCAGGCTGGAATGCGGTGGCACGATCGTGGCTCACTGCAGCCTTGACCTCTCTGGACGTCGTGATCCTTCCACCTCAGCCTCCCATGTCGCTGGAATTACAGGCATGAGCCACTGTGCCTGGCCGCTTCTATACATTTTAAACCAGAGTCATTTGACATAAATAGAAAGTAACTAAAAAGGAAAAAAAAGGTTAAATTTTAGTTGGAAAATTTTGCTTGCTACAAGTGTGGGGCCTATTCTATCGCTACAAAGTAAGAAAACAGTTAGCAAAGTTTTAAAGACTAGTTTTAAAGACCTAGGCTTTCTTCTGGACTATCTTCAGTGCAGCATGTGATCCCTAGGTAAAAGACGTTCAGATGTAGGACTCTGTATACCCCATCAGCACTGCTGACAAATAGCAAGTTAGTGCCCTGGTTGAAGGGCCTGTTTCGTTTTCTTAGTGGGTATCAATCTTTTAAGTCTGGTAAGATTTAGATTAAAAATAGAAACATTTAAGAGAATAAAAAAGCCTATGTGCATAGAAAAAGTGTGGAAGGGCATCACCCAAGTGTCAATAACATTTATTGATGGAGGTTAGTTTTTGTGGAATTATTTTAGATTTGTTGCAAAGATAACGCAGAGTTCTTACAACCCCTAGCCCAGTTTCAGTTGCCCTTAATATTATCATCTTACATTGCTGTGGCAATTTGTCGAAACTAAGAAACCAACCTGGTACATTAAACTCCAGACTTCACTCCCATTTCACCAGATTTTCCATGACTGTCTTTTTTTTGTTCCAGGATCCCACCAGGGCCCCACATTGCATTTTAGTTGTCATGTCTCTCTCGCCTCTGGTCTGTGACAGTCTCTTGGTCTTTCCTTGCTTTTCATGACATTGACGGTGTTGAGGTGTAATGGCTGGGTGTTTTGTCAAATGTCCTGAGTGTATCTGATTTTCTTTTTCATGATTAGGCTATGGTTAAGATTTTTCAGAAAGAACACTACAGAGAAGTGCCATCTCTTGGAAACATGTCAGGTTCCAGATATCCACACGAGTCATCACTCGTGGGTGTGAACCTTCCTCACAAAGGGGGTGTCAGGCAGGTTTCTCCACTGGACCATTACTATTTCCCCTCTTCATCTCTATTCTATGGAAGCGAGTCACTAAGTCCAGCCCACACTAGAAATGGGAGGAGGAGGGAGAATTCAGTTCTACCTCTTAAGCCAGTTCATTTGCTATTTTCCAGTTGAGATATAAACAAATACCCAGATAAATGTCCCAAATGCTGTGCCTGCTGTCTAGAGACCATAGAGGACTTCCCAGCAGGCTGTGGTTTCTGGGGGTTTCCCTGTCAACAGGCTCCCATTTATTGGCTACCATAGCTGAGTTCTAAATAGGTCCCCCTATCCCCTGCCCCAAGGTGTGCAACTTGTTTCCACCTTCTGCAACTGTAATTGTTACCATTTCATTACAGATTCTTGAGGTTCTCAACTGGAAAAAGGAAAAAAGATGTTCTTTATTCAGGATCAAATTTTCTTTAAGAAAATCTCGGCCAGGCATGGTGGCTCACGCCTGCAATCCCAGCACTTTGGGAGGCCGAGGTGGGTGGATCACAAGGTCAGAAGTTCAAAACCAGCCTGGCCAAGATGGTGAAACCCTGTCTCTACTAAAAATATAAAAATTAGCCAGGCTTGGTGGCAGGCACCTATAATCCCAGCTACTCAGGAGGCTGAGGCAGAGAACTGCTTGAACCTGGGAGACGAAGGTTGCAGTGAGCTGAGATCCCACCACTGCACTCCAGCCTGGGCAACAGAGTGAGACTCTGTCTCAAAAAAAAAAAAAGTCTCAAAGGTGTAATGTATATTCAATGAGCATTTAGAAAACCTTGCAAGTCTCACTACTCTAAAATTAAATTACACATGGCCTAATCAGAATACACATAAGTGGCAGGGCGTGGGGGCTCACGCCTGTAATCCCAGCATTTTGGGAGGCAGAGGTAGGCAGATCACTTGAGCTCAGGGGTTTGAGAGTAGCTTGGCCAACATGGTGAAACCTTCTCTACTAAAAATATATAAATTAGTCAAGCGCGGTGATGCATGCCTGTAATCCCAGCTACTTGGGAGGCTGAGGCAGGAGAATCGCTTGGGAGGCAAAGGTTGCAATGAACTGAGATCCTGCCACTGTACTCCAGCCTGGGTGACTGAGTGAGACTCTGTCATACACACAAAGAAAGAAGGAAAGAAAGAAAGCGAGAGAGAGAAAAGAAAGAAAGAAAGAAAGAAAAGAAAAAGAAAGAAAGAAAGAAAGAAAGAAAGAAAGAAAAAGAAAGAAAGAAAGAAAGAAAGAAGAAAACAAAAAGAGAAAGAAAGAGAGAAAGAAGAATAAAGAGAATATACATAGATGGAAGAATAGTGTATTGGTCAGGATAGGCCAGAATTTTCCTGTGGTAACAACTTCCCAATTCCAGTGGTGCAAACATGCATCAGCAGGGGAGGTCTGCTCATCCCAGTCACTGAGGCACCCAGGCTGATGGAGGCTCCACTTGTCCCATGCTTCCATGGCTGCTGACCCAGGAAAGACGACACAGAATCACACAGCAGTTAAAGCTTCTAACCAGAAGTGGCATTGGTTACTTGTATTCACATTGCATTGGCCAAAGCAAGTCACATTTTCCCACTTAACTTCAAACCTTGCCAGGCACACTTCTCCTTCCTTGTCTTCTTAGTGTCTACCTAGTATCTATATTGCTCTTTACTTGGCTGCCATATTTATATATCACTTTGACCAAGTTTTCTAAAATGAGAAGTTTTGATAAACAATGTCCTTTTTGACTCTAAAATTCAAAGACCCTGTGATCTCTAAAAGCTTTTCCAGTCCTAAAATAGCATGATTCTGAATCTTTCCATCGTGTGCTTTGAGCCATAATGTACCCCCTTATTTATGCACAGAATTATTTAGGGAAAGGGAAAAGGGAATATAGAAAAACAGTGCTAGAGTATAAAGCTTAAAAGTTTTAAAAACCAAAGAGTGAAATATTTTCTTATTAGAACAAACAACTAATCCAGAACAACATAATGCAAAAAAAAAAAAAAAAAAGCAAAACAACCAATATTCCTTGCCTCCCATCAAACGGATAAAACCATGGATTTCAGAGTTGGATTTACTTGCCCACAGTAGACAGGTGTTTCTAGAAGAGTGATTCCCACTGGGGTGCCTGCTAAAAATGCAGATTCCTAGTCTCTACATCAGCTCTGAGTTGGTTTCTATGCTGACCAAGCAAAGTATCTGGGCCATAATAGGGTGCTCAATAAATAGCAGCTATTTTATTATTAGCAAATTAATAATACACAAATTATACCTTTTTAAGAAGAAAGGAAAAGGAAACCCACAGAAGGATCTTTCCTAGTTGCCAAGGGCAATATCAAGAAACCCCGGTGTGAAGGCTCAGATGAGGATGGTGATGATGGCGGCGAAGAGACAGGAAGGGCTTTGGTAATTTGAGTGAAAAGAAGGAAGAGTAAAGGAGTGAATCAAAGACAACTCCCAAGTTCTTGAACAGGGTAAATGACAAGCAGTAGGTGATTTAAAAACAAAATACACACAACGCTTGAAAAATCATTTCAATTTCAGAGAATCTAAGGGCTCAAAGGAAGCCAGAGTAGTCACATGACCCACCATGACCCCCCCCCCCAGGCTCCTGAGTTGCACAATTAACTTCTGACATTGACTAAAGTGACCACTTAAAAGTGAGAAAGTGTTGCACCAAGAGTTGCCTGAAGTCACTTGAGTCACTAGACCCCAAAATGTATCAACTATCAATTTCCTTTTTCTAAACAGTACTGACATGTAATTTACATAGCATACAATTCACCTATGTCAAGTGTACAATTCAATGGTTTGGGGTGTATTCACAGAATGATACAATCATCACCACAGTGAAATTTAGGACATTTTCATTATGCCTGCCAAAATCCCTCATATCCATCAGCAGTCACTCCTCTCCCAACCTCAGGCCTAGACAACCACTCATCTGTCTGTATGGATTTTTCTATCCTAGACACTGCATAGAAATGAATCTGACATTACGTGGTCTTTTGTGACTGACTTCTTTCAAGGTTCACCCACGTCATAGCATGGATTAGTGCTCCATGCGCTTTTACCGAGGAATGATATGCTATTACATGGATATTCTATTTAGCCATTTACTAAGTGATGGACATTTGGGTTGTTTCCACTCTTTGGTTCTTAAGAAGAATTCTTCTATAAACATTCCTGTACAAGTTTTTGTGTAGATACGTTTTCATTTCTCTTGGAGTAGAATCATTAGGTCATAACCCCTCTATGCTTAACCTTTTCAGGAACTACCAGAATGTTTATCAAAGTTGCTGCACCATTTAACATCCCTGACAGCAATTTCTCCACCTCACCACTTGTGTTACCTGCCTTTTTGATTCCAGCCATGCTAGAGGGCATGAAGGTGTACCTTACTGTGGTTTTGATTTGCATTTCCTTGAAGACCAATTATTTCAAGCATCTTACTGGCCATCTGTATATCGCCTTTGGAGAAATATCTATACAGATCCTTTGCCCATTTTAAAATTTGGGCTGTCTTTTTATTAGTGAGTCATAAGGGTTATTTGTTATTTATGTACTTCTGGATACAAGTCCATTTTTAGATGTATGATTTGCAAATATTATCTCATTCTATAGATTGTCTTTTCACTTTCTTTTCTATTTTTCTTTTGAAATGGAGTCTCACTCTGTTGCCCAGGCTGAAGTGCAGTGGTGCTATCTCAGCTCACTGCAACCTCCACCTCACAGATTCAAGCAATTCTCCTGCCTCAGCCTCTGGAGTAGCTGGGGCTACAGGCGCGCACCACCATGCCCAGCTAACTTTTTGTATTTTTAGTAGAGACAGGGTTTCACCATGTTGGCCAGGCTGGTCTTGAACTCCTGACCTCAATGTGGTCTTTTGCAACCACATCTAAGGGTTATATCTAAGAAATTGTTGCCTAATTCAAGGTTATATCTAAGGGGTTATATCTAAAAAATTGTTGCCTAATCCAAGGTCATAGAAATTTACACCTTTTTTTTTTTTTTTTGATATGAAGTCTCATTGTTGTCACCTAGGCTGGAGTGTAATGGTGCAATCTCAGCTCACTACAACTTCTGCTTCCTAGGTTCAAGTGATTTTCCTGCCTCCGCCTCCTGAGTAGCTGGGATTACAGGCACCCGCCACCATGCCCAGCTAATTTTTGTATTTTTAGTAGAGATGGGGTTTTACCACATTGGCCAGGCTGGTCTCAAACTCCTGACCTCAGGCGATCGGCCTGCCTCAGCCTCCCAAAGTGTTGGGATTACAGGTGTGAACCACTGTGCCCAGCCACCTATGTTTACTTCTAACAGTTTTATAGTTATAGCTCTTAATATTTTGTTTCTTGATTCATTTTGGTTAATTTTTGTATAGAGTGTGAGGTAGGGATCCAGGTTCATTCTTTTGCATGTGACTATCCATTTGTCCCAGCATCATTTTTTGAAAACACTATTCTTTACTCCATTGAATAGCAGAAATTGCCACCCTTGTCAGAAATTAAAATTGGCTCAAATGTGAGAGTTTGTTTTTGGATTCTCAATTCTAGATACATATAAATCAACAGAGTCAATATTCCATTGATCTCTGTTAATCTAGTACCACAGTATCTCAATTACTGTAGCTTTTCACTAAGTTTTGAAATAAGGAAATGTGAGAATTCCAACTCTGTATTTCTTTCTTTTCTTTTTTTTTTTTTTGAGGCAGAGTCTCGCTCTGTCACCCAGGCTGCAGTGCAGTGGCGTGATCTCAGCTCACTGCAACCTCTGCCTCCCTCCCAGGTTCAGGCAATTCTCCTGCCTCAGCCTCCCGAGCAGCTGGAATTACAGGTGCACACCACCACACACAGCTAATTTTTGTATTTTTAGTAGAGATGGGGTTTCACTGTGTTTGCCAGGCTGGTCTCGAACTCCTGATCTCAGGTGGTCTGCCCATCTTGGCCTCCCAATTGTAGTTCTTTTTCAAGACTGTTTTGGCTATTCTGGGTCTCTTGAATTTCCATATGAATTTAAGATCAGCTGGCTAATTCCTACAAAGAAAGCAACTTGAATTTTGATGGGCATTGCATTCATCACTTTGCTTCATGATGACACTTAAAAATGATTATGCAAGTTCATATTTATAAAATTTCACTTGAATAGCAATGTAGTCCTAAGTTCTATGAAACAATTAGAAAACTTAAAAGAACATATTTATTTTGGCTATCACATATGAACACAGGATTTCAGTTTGTTTAAGGACTTCATTTCCAACAGATGTTATAGCATATTAGTCATAAAAATCATCAGAATCATCGGCGTTATGGTTTCTAGGGCGTAAAGCAGCCTCAATTTCTGAGTTACTGTCGTCAGACTCATCCCAGAAGGCTGGAAAATAAAACCAGACAGCTGTTTAACATTTCTGCACTCTAGTTAAGAGCTTACAAAACAGCACAGCACAGAAGGACTGGTTTAGCAGAGTGTCAGTTTGCAAAATGCCTAACAGGGACACCACATGATGTACCTGACCAGATACATCCAAACGCATGTCCATACTGCACAAACGTACACATTTCAAAGTGTGTCCTATGCACTGTTTGGAAAACACTTTGTAGAATACTTCCTTTTCCCTTCTGTTGTGCCCAACTCTTTATTATAGAATAGGGATTTAAAGTCAGGGTTAATGGCCGGGCGCGGTGGCTCACGCCTGTAATCCCAGCACTTTGGGAGGCTGAGGTGGGGGTATTACCCGAGGTTAGAAGTTCGAGACCAGGCTAACCAACATGTAGAAACCCCGACTCAACTTAGAATACAAAATTAGCCAGGTGTGGTGGCACATGCCTGTAATCCCAGCTACTTGGGAGGCTGAGGTAGGAGAATCGCTTGAACCCAGGAGGTGGAGTTCGTGGTGAGCTGAGATCATGCCATTGTACTCCATCCAGCCTGGGCAACAAGAGTGAAATTCCCTCTCATGAATAAATAAATAAATAAATAAACAAGTTAAGTAAGTAAGTCAGGGTTAACATGGAAGCAGGGTTCCCTGGGGTGTTGTACCACCCTGATGCGACCCCACCCCAGCTGCCCCTCCACCTTTATCTCCCTCTCTTCTTTATGAGAGCAGAGAGGAGAACGGAAAGATATGGCAGAGGAATAAACAGAGATGTTAGCCTGAGACGGGACTTTGGTCCACATTGTTTACTTGAGAGGTGATCCCAGGAACCATGAGGACAGTGACACAAGGAAGACGGGAAGCCAGTGAAGGGTATGATGATGAGTGGCTGCCTGGCAGTGAATGGACAGGCGGGGCTCAGCCTGCTAGGGCCCGCTGAGAGCCTGAAGAACTCTCCCCAGATTGTCCCAATGAAGAGCAAGGGAACGGGGTTACTGATCCACCAACTCGCCTCTGTTGTTTGAGGGTTGCTCTCAACCCAGGGCATCAACTCCCTGGCACTTTGGGCTGCCCTGTGAGGGCTGAGCCTGCTCCTGCAGCCAGAGAAAGCCCTCAGGCAGAGAGACACAGCTGCCCAGTGGAGCTGAGGTGCCCTTCAGGTGGCCCAGCAGGATGTGGTGGTGAAGCTGACCACACCTACTACATCAACAATCTCTTAACTCTGCTGACACCTACATGCACCACCTGCCAGCTGTGTGCTGACTTCTCATATGTGACCACATCTCATCCTTGTACCAGCCTGTCAAGGTAAGTATTAATGTTTCCATTTTACTGAGCAAACAAACTGGGGCTGAGGGAGTTAAGTAATTGGCCACAATCATAATGCCAGTGAGTGGCCACGCCAGGAGTCCCCCAAGTCATCTGACTCAAGCCCGTACTCCGCATCACAACCCACTGGGTACTTGTCTCCCCAACAGTAGGTAGCTGTCCTTCTAGAAGAGTGATTCTCTGGAGTACTTGCTAAAAGTGCAGATTCCTAGGCCTAGGCACTACAGCAGCTCTGAATTCATTTCCATGCTGGGTTAGCAAAGTGGAACACGTTGGCTGCTCAATAAATAGTAGGCATTTTTGTTATTAGCGGTAAAACTGTTAATCAAATTATACCTTTAATTTAAGGTATAAGGGGGGTTAAGGAGACAGGAGTTGAGAAAGCCCAAGCTGGGCAAGGGGTATGCCACAGTGTCATGGTAGAAGGAGGGCTAGATCTTTCCTGTGAGCTGGGTGTTGAAGGATGAATAGGAGCTCACTGGACTGAGAAGGAAAAAGAACTCCCTACAGAAGGAACAACATGGGCAAAGGTACAGAGGCATAGGTGTGGTACAGCTGGAAAAAGCTGACCATGGCTTGACCCAAAGAGGGCAGGACCTTGGGGGGAATAACATGGAGAGCAGGGCTGGGGCCTCCCGGGAATGGAGAAAGCTCAGACTCTGCCCTCCAGGTTGCGGGGAGGCATCGGTAGTCCTTACACAGGAAGGTCGGGGGAAGCCAGGGTTTGGAGGCTGGTGGCCAGGTGGAGGACAGTGAGGAGCTGGGAGGGACTGGGTATGAGGAAACCAGTTAGTTACTTCAGGAGCCTGTCGGGTCAGGAGCCTGTCGGGTCATGAGCAATGGGTACTTCTGAGGATGGGAGAGAGGCAAGAAACATTTTATTGGTAAAATACACAATGCTGGTAATTAATTAGATGCGGAGGCCAGGATCCCCTGCAAATTCATACCTGCAAATTACAATGCTCTGCCCCTGTGGTCCATGGCACCTGTGTGGCCCAGTCTATGAAGAATCTGTGCCTCCAGAAGCCCTCAGGTCCCACCCCAGGGAGAGCTGCAAGGACAGTCCCTGTGAGCATGGCTGCTTCAGGACTCACAAATGCATGTCACAGAGTTTTTTGGTTAAAACAAAAAATGAAAATCTGGTGTCCAGTTATTTCTCTTACCATTAGATATTAAATTGATCGTGGGTTTCTTTTTGTTTTCATGCCTGCAAAATAAAGAAACAGTCTAAGTTCTGGGAAAAAAAAGACAACGAGACTAACATTTTCATAATGAATGCATTAGCACTTTGAGTCACTGGAGGCCAGAACTTTGCACTTACTTCCCAGATTTTAAAAGTAAAAGGAAGATACTGGGATGCAGCATGGCCTTGTTGGGAGGGTCGCTGCTCAATAGCATCGCTCCTGTCTTGTGTGTGTGTCCCCTCGGCAGGTCAGCATGGCCCACCCCCCACTGCTGAGCTGTGCCTGCGTGGGGCCATGTGTTCTTGGGGGAGGATGATCGCATGGGCCCCTGAGGCAGAGGACCGGTTTCCTTTCAACAGTCTTCTGGAAAACACCAATGTGTAAAGCTTTAGTGCTTTTAGGCAAGCTAAAAATGAAACACTTCCAGTAGGGAATTCAAGATGTTGGTGAGGAAGTTAAAATACTTAGTCAAACCAGTGGCAGCAATACTAACAGCTTAAGAAAGGATTCCAAAATAAACACCTAGTAGAGAGCGCTGCAAGTGTCACATAAAAGCTAGTATCCATGACATCCAGGACTGAGTGACTTCTCGACTGAGGCCATTACAGCAGGAAAACTGGCTCTACGGGTTATGATTTCTCCATGTGCCTTTTCAGGAGCTTTTGCAATTTGAATAAATTTAAGATTCTTTAAGACTTGCCTGAATGGTCACAGGAGATGTTAGAAGAGAACCCATTCTTGGTGCGTGGCTCGACACTTTGCCCCACACCACGCACCACCACTGTCCTTCTGATGGCCAGGGCCCTGCTCTTCTGGACACAGGAAACCCTACAAATATATCTTTTCCTTCCCTTTGGGCCAAGTCTGGTTGACTTTTGGCTTAAAAATCTACCTTTTGCTATAATTTCCTTTTTTTTTTTTTTTTTTTTTCAGAAAAACATGCTCCACTAAGGTATCATTTTCTAGGCTATCTTTCAGCGTTCCCTGTAAATTTAGTGCCGTTTCTTTAATTGCCATGACTGAGTGGTGCGCACAGCCTTTTCTCCATGAAGCATGGAAGAACTCCATGAGCATCTGGAAGGGTCAGCAGCAGCTGACAGTCCTGGAGCTGCCAGGATTGTAGGGACCTGCCAGTGAGGTGAGCCTACAAGAACCCATTTTACAGAAAGTCTCACACACACACACACACACACACACACACACACACACACACACAATGCAACTGTGGGGATGTCTATTATTTTCCCACCTCCCCCACTACCTGAGGATACGGGGATAGGTGCTGCAGGGGAGGGTGGATTATAAAAGTGCTTCAGAGGAGTGGAAAGAGCCTAATTTGCCAGCCGTGGTCCATACAAGAAGAGCCACAGCGGGAGTGGGAGAGATCTTTGCTGGCTGGGAGGACTGAGAGCACCGTGGTGGCGACGGGGGCAGCTGCAAGACCGCAGAGGAAGCCAGGTGCCTCCAAAGGCAGAGGCCTTCACAGGCTGGGACTGAGGAACAAGGTGTGGTGGGGTGGGGCAGCAGGGTGCCCAAGACACAGGAGAAAGGACACAGTGGCAGGAGAGCTCAGCCAGGTGCCCATGGCCTGGGTCACTTCTCTGAGCTCCAGAAAGAAACACATTCGGTGCCCACTTGGTGGCTTCATGTAGCTCCTCCAAAGTGCCTCATGGTCAATACATCCACAACCAAACTCACCATCCTCTCTGCCAAACTGGGCCCTTCCTCCCGTCTCAGCAAATGGTACCCCCGACCCACTAGTCCTCCCAAGCCTCTCTCCAGACTCCACTCCTCTTTTCTCCACACTGTCTGGCCCTCAGTCCTGCCAATCCCCCCCAACCCCCACAAGACTTCCTGCAGTCCTCATTAGTTCCCTGGGCACTGCCACCACACTGGTCAACAAAACTATCAGCTCTTACTTCTGTCTCTGCAATAACCTCCTAACTGGTGACACACTCATCTTGTCACCTACAATCCATTTTCCACTAGGCAATTAAGAGTGAGCTTTCTGAAATGCAAATCTGGTCACCCCACTTCCTCGCTTAAAATTCTTCAATGCCTTTCCACTGATTTCTGCACAAAGACCTAAATCCCAAGCAGTGTCTCCAAGCCGTGGATCCCCAGGAGTGTCGTGCTGTCCCGCTGGAGCCTTCCCACTTCCGACTCCCTGTCTTCACCACCGAGTCCTCATCAAGTTGCTGTTTCACATTCACTTGTGCAGTGAACTGACGGGCCACCCCTTCCCCTCTGAACCGCAAGCTCCATGCGGGCGGTGACCACACGTGTTTCCGCTCACCTGGGTGATGCGGTGCACAGCACTTAACAGGCGCTTAATGAACATGTTCACTTGGAATGAACAAGTGACCCTCACTAAGCTGAGGGCCCTGATTAAAGGCATTTGATCAATATTCAATTATACAATACTTAATTTGCCTATTTCTACTTAATATTACACTTCAGAATCAAGTTCAAGTTTCTTTGGCTTTCCTGCTGACAAAAAGAATAAAAACCCAGAGAAGCTAAAGGGGAAAAAAAAAAAAAGGAAAAAAGTCACGTACAATGCTGTAAACACAGACACACGAGAACCATCTATGCAAGTGTGTGTTAGTAGTCACTTAACTCATCAAAAGCAATCACCCAGCAACGTTGAGTCCTGCCATGGAGGTGACCCACCGCACATTTCAGGGACCTCACTTCTGCATGTGGCACTCTAGGAAAAAATGATTTCCTGAAGCCATGTCTCTATGAGGCCACTTGAACTTGCTTTTTCTGTCTGTCCTGTGGTTATACCATGTGGCTTTGAGAACATTTAAGCCACAGGGAGCCAGTAAACATCCCAGTGAAATGTGAATTAATTGTGTAATGGTTCTTAATTGTCTGTGTTATTGGTTTTCTCACAGGAAACATGTTTCAGAGCTAAATGTGCGTGGTGCGTGGTCTACCCACGGAGAAGGGCAGAGGGCGCTTTCCAGTGTTTTGTTCTCAACTCTCACATCGAAGGGGCAATTATTGCTCCTTTTGAGAAAATCTCTGAAAGTCAATGGGACCCTGCAATTCAAGGTTGATTTTTTATTATACAGAATTCTTAGGGTCAACATTTATTTTCTTTAGGTCATACCTAATATGTAAAGCTAAGGCAAGGCTGATGGAGAAGCCTGAGAACTTTCTATGGTGTGCTGGATAGAGCCAACGACTTTGACTACTAGAGTAGATGAAATAAAAACAAAACTGCATTTCAGAAAATAAATGAAATCAAAGAGTGAAGTGTGTAGGTCATGGGATGTGGTCATCATGTGGTCTTACGTGCTTGGAATCTGACTGCCTAATCTTTGCTGAGACTGTAGAAGTAATGTTTCCATCTTGTAAGACAGAGGTTGGCAAAGGTTTTCTGTAAAGAACCAGACAGTAAATAGTTCAGGCTTTGTGGGCCATATGGTCGGCTGCAACTACTCAATTCTGTGGTTGTAGCATAGAAACAACCATGGACAGTCCCTTTTGTAAACTAAAACACGTGGCTGTCCTCCCATTAAACTTCATGTACAGACACTGAAATTTCAATTTCATATAATCTTCAGGTGTCATGAAATATTATTCTTCGAATTTTCTTCCAACCATTTAAAAATGCGAAAACCACTCTTCGCTTGTGGGCTGCACAGACCCAGGCAGTGTCCTGGGCATGGCCCAAGGGCCATTACAGTTGTCAAGAACTGCCTCACATGAGGCCCATGCTGCAAGCCAAAGAGCCTGCCTTTCCCTGCACTGTGGCTCAGGGGCGACTCTTGGAACCCCAGAGGGCAGACTTGGTATTTTTCCCTGGAAGTTCACAATCGGACTGGAGGTCCTACTTCAAAATAAACCATTTTCAGGTAAGACACTAGAGATATTAACTGAGTAAATTAAAATATAACCATATTCCACTGGTCTCATTTCAATGGGACAATCAGCTGGGTGCGGTGGCTCTCGCCTGTAATCCTAGCGCTTTGGAAGGCTGAGGTAGGTGGATCACCTGAGGTCAGGAGTTCGAGATCAGCCTGGCCAACATGGTGAAACCCTGTCTCTACTAATAATACAAAAATTAGCCAGGCATGGTGTTATGTGCCTGTAATCCCAGCTACTCAGGAGGCTGAGGCAGGAACTTCAGCCTCACTGAACCTAGGAGATGGAGGTTGCCATGAGCCGAGATCACACCACTGCACTCCAGCCTGGGTGACAGAGCAAGACTCTGTCTCAAAAAAAATTAATTAAATTTAAATTAATTTAAAAATGATATGACAATTATCTCTGCAGAATTTCCCAGTACGTTTGGTCATTTTTTTCTCCCAGCTGTACCAAGAGTGTCCCATTCTCGTTACGGAGATGCCCACTTATTACCATTCTGCCATACTGACTTCATCGCATCTCTCCCCTCTACCTATCCATTAAGCCATCTTACTCTGGATACATTTTGATAAATGCTTATAAATTCCCCTACTATTGATAGACCAGATTAGGACAATTCTAATCAAAGTCACTTTTGTTCTCCAACTTGTTATAAGAAGCGAAGGCCAGCCAGGTTTCAACAGAATAGGTTTTATCTGAGAGCAGCCCTGGCACACAGTGAACACCCTATGCATGGGGTCAGGATGACATAGCGTGCGATGGAAAACAGTAATAATTACGTGTCAGTTGTTCATTTTGTAAGAGCAAAAGGCTAATGTAGCTGGAATTGGTCTACACAGTCAACATCAATACGAAGTTAGATAGTAAGGATACTGACAATAGTTAAGTTTTGCTTTGTGGAGCCAACAAGACAAAAATGAGACACAGAATACCCAAGGCCAAGAAGGCCACTATCAAATTAGAAGACAGCATTTACAGATTATCAACCCAGAGCCTTTGCTGTACAGTGGTTGAGCCCAGAGAGGTTGAGCGATGTGTCCTAAGACACACAGAGCGAGCTAGCAGTAGAGCAGACGTGGAACAAAACACTCCTTTCGGGACACTCCTAAAACGCACACATTGTAGACACCCGCCCCACAGGACCTCCTGAGAAGCGGTAAAACACTAGCACAAGGAGAACCCTGCCTTAGCGTGTGCCTCGCTATATGAGCTGCTTTCAGAAGCCGAGACAGAATCAGCTCTGGGGCCAGACAGACTCTGCTCACCACAGGGTCTCGGGCAAGTTCCCTACCTCTCCAAGCACCAGTTTCCTTGACTGTAGAATGGGGACAATAATGCCTTCTTGGAAGTGTTCTGATAAATTTACAGACAATCCCGTGTGAGAGCCTGTAGACAGCAGACCTCAGTAAGCAGCGCCACTGCACAGTCATCACATTTGGATCAACAAAAGCATGTGCTCAGTTTGGTGATGTGCAGCCGTGGGTTCTAGGTGGGGGTGGTCAATACTCAGGCACAGGGGCCAAGGAATGGGAGGTTCAGGGACAGATGGAGGGAAGATAGGCCTGAGATGCATGAGGTTTCTTCCTCGAAGAACCTGATGGGTGGGTGCCCTTGAACCGGGAAGAGATAGGGAAACTGCCCCAGCCAGGCCTTCCAAGAGCAGGGGCAGAGCAAGGCATGAGACTGCTGGGGCTGCAGCAGTAACAAGACAGACTCGCTCGATGCCCTTGAGGTGCTCATGCTCCAGTAAAGAGACTGATACCAGAATAACCACCATGACATGGGCTGAAAAGGCAACTGCGGGGTTGGCTGAGAACTGGTAACAACGGAACTCGGGGATGATGTTCCAGGCCTTCAACACGTGCCAAGAGCTCTCATCAAGGTCAGGGCCTGAAGCCAGACACCTTTCCATCGGCAGACAAGACAGCAGCCAGGAAAGAACCCCAGTGAGGCTCCATGCAAGTGTGTTCAGCCAGGTCCTACTTCCTGAAACTGTGGATGCATCAGCAGAGGACAGATTCACAGTCACCACCAGTCTCCCTTTAAAAATGTGTGTGTCTAAACACATACACATACACATTCATACACACATTCCCTCACACACACACACAATCTCTCACACACTTATGCAGATAACTGTAAGAAATGCATGATTCCCTGCAGCTCACGTGCATGATGCCATACAGAAGGGAGGGAACTTGTACAAACTGACTTTCATAAAAACAAAACAAAACAAAACAAAAAAACTGGAGTGAATGGTGGAGCTATATATCCATGCTTACTCATTCAGGAAGTGCAATGACTATCCAGTACTGGTGATTAAGAAACCCGCCACTGGGCATGGTGGCTCACCTGTAATCCCAGCACTTTGTGAGACCAAGGAGAGAGGATTGCCTGAGCTCAGGAATTCGCAACCAGCCTGGGCAACATATCGTTTCTACCAAAAACACAAAAAAAAGAGCCAGGCGTGATGGCATGTGCCTGTGGTCCCAGCTACTTGGGAGGCTGAGGTGGGAGAATTGCTCGAGTCTGGGAGGCAAAGGTTGCAGTGAGCCAAGATTGTGTCACTGCACTCCAGCCCGGGTGACACAGCAAGACCCTGTCTCAATAAATAATAAATGAAATCTGCCACACTATGGGAGGGAGGATACCGGGAAATGGCTTCTATTCCTGCACTATAGATGATAACAGAAATAGCTAGGGGGACCACAGGAGGAGTATGCTGTACAGCCAGGTCTCTGCTTAGGAAACTTTCGTAAGTTTGAGTTAAGCCTTGACAAATCTAGAGGGCCTTAACCAGGTAAAAGAGTGGGGCAGGAGCATTCCAATGAAAGCTAGGGACATGAAAGACTGGGTCACATGCGGGCACGACATGTGGTCTGGCTGTTAACCATTCATGAGCAGGGGGACAAGGGGAGCTGCCTGGTAAGGGTGTGCAGCATGCAGACCACCCGTGCTTGACGGGGTGCAGGTGTTCCTGAGAGATTCATGGCAGCAGAGGTGGGTGTAAGGTACTAATTCCTGGCCCAGAGCTGGAGCCAGGGGCGGAGTATGGAAAACAGAGCAGAGGGAAAGCCTAATGTTTGTAACACATTGACTCAACTTCATGATCAATTTTTTTTTTTTTGAGACAGAGTTTTGCCCTGTCGCCCAGGCTGGAGTGCAGTGGCATGCTCTTGGTTCACTGCAACCTCTGCCTCCCAGGTTCAAAGGATTCTCCTGCCTTAGCCTCCTGAGTAGCTGGGATTACAAGCCCCTGCCACCACATCCAGCTAATTTTTGTATTTTTAGTAGAGATGGGGTTTCGCCATGTTGGCCAGGCTGGTCTCAAATTCCTGACCTCAGGTGATCCACCCACCTTGGCCTCCCAAACTGCTGGGATTACAGGTGTGAGCCACTATACCTGGTCGTCATTTTTTCTTTTTTTTTTTGAAACAATCTTGCTCTGCTGCCCAGATGAGTGCAGTGGTACAATCTCAGCTCACTGCAAATTCTGCCTCCCAGGTTCATGAGATCCTCCTACCTCGGCCTTCCAAGTAGCTGGGATTACGGGTGCACACCACCACAACTGGCTAAATTTTTTTGTATTTTTAGTAAAGATGAGGTTTCACCATGTTGGCCAGGCTGGTCTCAAACTCCTGACTTCAAGTGATCTGCCTGCCTCGGCCTCCCAAAGTGCTGGGATTACAGGCATGAGCCACTGTGTCCTGCCTGTCAGTATAATTTTTTAAAAAAGAAAAAATAGTCACGGTCCATTAACAAACATACCCACGTTATTGTGACTTTGAGGCCACATCAGTTGAATGTGGCAATGAGACTCAGAGGGTCCTGCCAGGAGCAGTCTATGGTGTCCAGGATTAGGAGGAATGGCTCCTGGTGGGAAGTGTCCTTCCAGTTCTGGAGTCTTATTAGAAGGATGAAAATAGCTAATTTATGAGAAGACATGGTCTTTAGACTCCAAATTCTAAAATTTTTAATGGTTTTCGACTGCCAGCGGAAATCAGTGTTACAATTTCTAAAGGAGCAACTTCGGCTGTAATGTTCCTCAAAACAGACATATGTTTCTGGAAAACAGAAGGCAAAAAATAATCCAGATAGAAAAAAATCCCAATGATTGTGCCAACAAATTTCTGTAAACACTAATTTTAGGTTTTAAAGGCCCACCAGTAATTTCACAAAGTCTGAGCGCCCCCTGATGGTTAATCAGGGGTCCTACAGAGGATGCCACTTTCAGCAGCCTGAGGTCAACTTGTTAACTTTTTCTCTTCAAATAAGCAGTGATTGTTCTTATTTGCTTTGTGCAGAAAAAGAAAGTATGTGGGCTTGTGATAAGAAACATGACACATTTAGGAGGCTGCTAATTCAATGGAATTTAAGAACAGAGATTTGCCAAACCCAAGACAGGGAAGAGTGCTTTTATATAAGAACCTAAAGGACTTCCAGGAAACACTCATTTTTATTTCATTGGACCATTGGTTCCTTATAATCTTTATGTTGTCCCGGGGAATATGCACAGTGACCAGGCAAAGACAGAAGATGCCACTGCCCCCACCAGAGCATCAACTGCGGGCTGGCGCCCTCCACTGGCCGCTCCGGTGGCTGCAAGGTTGGCACAGAATGCCACCCATGGTGGCCCTGCCAGGGTACAGTGGCTGGGTGACTTCTGCTACCTTTCCCCCAGGCAATTATGTTGCAAGCACACACCCTTTCCTTTTGGTAAAACATTATCTGGTCTAACCAGTAAGCTGAAGTTACAAGGCAGGAACCAGTAAGCTAAGGGCAGGCTGTTAAAATATACTCTCCACTGAACAAACGGATCCGGGAGAGTGAAAACCACTTGCTGGGGAAGGTAAAGCGAGACAATGTTTGCAGAGGAGAGGAAGCTCTGGCATGCACCCCTGAACAAAAGGGAACAAGTGGTCTTTACTTGGAGAACGGCTTCCTATTAGGACTCACTCCTTCGTACATTATGCCTTTCATCCCCACTCAACCACAAAATGATTTTGCTGAAGCAAATACAATGGTAGAAAAAGATTTACACTGAAAGAATCTTTAATAATAAACTGTTGCCAATCTGCCTACTTGCCCGTGATTTATAATACAATAAACATCAGATTCTATTACGGCTCATGCACTGAAGCTGCTGCTCTGAAAAACGGAATATGAAAGCACCCAAACCCCACCACCGTCACAATGAAATGAGCATGTATAAATGTGCTAAGAGTATCTCTTTGCATCTTTTATAGCTTGTGTGTATTAATCTGTAACGCTTATTAAGAAAGTCATTGCTATGCAAAGCAGCACCCAATCCCTTTCTCTGGCTTTTCAACAGGAGTGCACTGTTTAGCCAATAGGACGGACCCTCTGGCCCTCATTCTGCATTCATCACAGGCAACATTTGCACAATGTATCTCTCAAAGGCGGCTGAAAAGAAGGCCTTAATACTCATGTAAACAACTGCAAACCAATTACTTAATGAATCAGGCCCACACATAATGAGGTGCAGACAAAGAGCTATAAATGCATTTTTGCGCCCAAGCCGCTGCTTTAAAGTAAAATCCCTCAGCTGTAGTTTGGGCTTAACTAGCACATCATAATTATTGTCTCTAGGACATCAGAGGAAGCCATTTTTTTTTTTTAGGTCCAGCGGGATCTTTTTTTTTTTTTTTTTTTTTTTTTTTTTGTTGCTAAAAAGCACACTGAAAAAATAGAGCAAATAAGAATTTTTTAATTGCTACAGCAGCGATGCACTGTTAT